>CM065295.1:29790000-29920000 GCA_032871835.1 Dipteronia dyeriana | reverse complement strand
CTAGATGTCAAATATCTCTAGCTTCCCGAGAATAAGGTCGACGATCACCATGAGCCAATGTTGGCCCCCAACATTGCACGGTATCAAGATCTGTAATAGTATGCAGAAGGTGTTAGGATATACGAACAATTTATAATTGAAATCATTTACACCGTGTAACACTTACCAATTCAACCTCGTGCCATGGGTGGTTTCCACTCGTAGTAGCTCCACAGACCGTCTAAAGGTCCTCTTCCAACGATTGGGAGTGTAACACATTCCACTTCGCTGTGGTCACAGCCCCGTGAGAATCACGAGACATCATTCTCTCCCACTGTAACATCATAAGTGGTTGTACATACAATCATTGACGGGAAGTTATCAACAGTACAAAACCAAAAAACGAGATGCGATATCAATAATTTATAACTACTTACATATAATTGTGTATCCAATATGTTGATCCTCTGGTTGTACACAGTGGAGAATCCTCCATGATGCTTCCAAAGAATATGGAGGTATGTGTCCATATGCTGGTACTTAAGTAATGAATTGTTAGCAATACAACATTATTTAAACAAACGTTAATTTGAAAATCATGTAAGTACGTACCGTGTACTCCAAGTCCAAGAAGTTGGACTGTATCCGCATGAACCATTTTACGTCGACTGGTGCCAGCACGTCCATATCATGTCCATTTAATTGTTGGATTAGCTTTACAAAAAATTGATTAAACATAAAAACACTGCCAAATTCATAGATGAAGTTGTACTCACAGTTCCCCGTTGATGTTCTTCTTGAAGGCTTTGTATGTCGCTAGCTGGTCGGCGTCCACAAGTTCGTGGAGGTCAAATATATATTCTGCGGGCTGGGGTAGTATCCTCAACCTCTTCGGTCGGCATGGATCTATGTAAGGACTCAGTAACTACCACCCGCGCTTCAGTATACGCTTCTTTAGCAGTACTCCAGCCTCTGAGGAGCTCTAGAGCTTGGTCGATGTGCTGGATGGGGAAGAGGACCGCTGCGGCTGGATCGATATGCTGGGTGGGAGAGGGGACCGTTGTGGCTAGATCAATGTACTGTGTGGTGAAGGGGACTGATACGGTTGGATCAATGTGCGGGTGAGGGGAGTTTTGTAGCTAGGTCGTTGTGTTGGGTAGAGCTCGGGCTGGTTCGACCCAAATAGGACAGGTAGGAGGTCCGATTGGACTACTATATGTGTAGCAGTCATACTATCACCGGTACACAACTGAGCTTAACTCTCCGGACCTGCCCCCCCCCCCCCCCCCCCCCCCCGGTAGGCGGGTCCTCACTACGTCCACATGTCATGTCTTGTCTATCCCCCCGTATACCCACATGTCATGTCTCTAAGAATAAAGTCTAGATCAAGAGGTGGTAGGCCATCCCTGTATGTATGCGTGGTCGACCCCTGAAGCCCCCGGATCAAATCCAGTAACACTCGGTGTTGCTGTTGTCGATCATCTTCACTCTTTCGGATCATATCCACCAACTCCTGGTGCTGATGTTTTCGATCCTCCTCACTCTTTCGGAGGGCTTCACGCACATCATTCAACAGATCTTCCCATAGGGTCTGAAATCATGTCTACATTATTAGTACAAAAATATCAACATGTCTCGTTAATGAAAAACAAAACTTTCTTTTCAACTTACCTCTCCATCAAGTCCAACGCGCCCACGGGGAATCACCTATAGATGTAACAGGTCTGGGGGTCATAAACCAAACCCGTCTATGTCTATGCCTATGCTTTTCTCGTTGAGGGTCCATCTGATATCCCTCACTATAACTAGCTCTTAAACCCCCAACCTTGGGCTCAGATCCCTCACTGTCACTGGTCCTGCCCGTAAAACCCCCACCCTCTGTCCCACTATTCCCGCCAAAGGTAGAGGGATCAGGGACCGGAAGCAGAATCTAAAGCCTGTCCTCCTCTACATACAGGCTTCCCCCCTCGTTTAGCCCTACATAGTACGGTACATCTCTCTCAGCTGGTGTGGGCACCAATTCCTTCCTCGCAAACATCTGAAATATTGGTTAGAACAATGTAATTGTACACTTACTAACTAATATAAACATTAACAAATTATATACATACTCTGGCTTTGAAAATCTTGGTCAGTATCTTCCCTCTTGGTTGTTTAGTAAACTCCCACTTTAAAATACTGGGAGACAGATATGTAACCCTTCGGGTGCCTAACTGTTGGCCCAAATTAGGGATCACCTCGAAACATCAAAGATAAGTACGATAAGTATCCATAACATTTAGGACACCAATAATAAAGTATAACTTGTAATTCGAAGTTCTTACCAATAAAGCGTGAGATAGACCGTAAATGTTGTAGGTCTCCACCGTATGTACGGGAGCGCTCTTTTCCTACTAGCATCGCTCGAACTCGTCTCGTCACCCGTCAAGCGCATGCTTGAATGAGTAAATGGATTGCCTGTACACGTGGGCACCCCACAGGAATGCGTCAAACGCATCGAGGTCCTCTACCAGCCGAAACTGTCAAATTGGAATCTTGAATCCCTCGTCCACCCCCATCAATATCCAGTTCTGCATATATGAAGCAGAGCTTCACAGCATCGTACGCCTCTCCAAACTCTCCGACGGTGACAACAACCCTCATCACTTCTAAAGAAACCTCATCAGCTCTAGGAAAGTACCGCTGGTGTATGCCATTCTCCACTTCCGCATACACACTCGTGTCCAGTACTACTCCAAACCGTAATTCGGTGATCAGGTAAAATTCCACCTTCGAAAACCTCACCAACTAGTTCCCTAACATGAACTGCATCTCATCTGTTGGGCCCTTATGATGCAACTTCCTCAAAAGCAACCGATGGATAACACCACCCGAAAACTTCACCTTTCGATGTATCGTCAGGAAATACCCGAAACACGACGCCATTAACTGACGTTGTTCTTCATCTGCAAATTCTATAGAGACCCGGTTCAGCGCGTCGTCTATATGGGCAAGGGCGTCAAAATGGTCGTGTCGAGTCAATTTGCCCTCGTACCAGTCTCCTTATGGAGTTTTAAGCAAATCCATCAACATATTTCTCATCTGCAATGTCACAAAAATAACACATCTTTAAAGTGAAAAAAGCTCGGAACCAAATAAAAAGTCTCGATCCAATGTAAAAAAAGCTCGATCCTATTAAAAAAAGATCGATCCCATTACAAAAAAGCTCGGCCCTTTAAAAAAAAGTTTGATCCCATGACAAAAAAGCTCGATCCATTGTAAAAAAAGATCGGTCGTATTTAAAAAAAAAAACTCGATCCCATGACAAAAAAGCTCGATCCCATAACAAAAAAACTTGATCCAATATAAAAAAAACCTCGACCCTTAAAAAAAAAAACTCGATCCGATGTAAAAAAAGCTCGATCATATTAAAAAAAGTCTGATCCCCTATAAAATAAGGTCGGATTATCAAAACCTAATTTTCACAACAACAACAAAAAAGCTCGACTCAACTAAAAAAAGCTAGGTTTTCCTGTAAAAAGTTTCGGTAACCAAGAATTTTATCTTTCTCAACAGATATTCAACCACATTTTAAATTCTAACCTAAGCCACAACCATTCTCAGATCTTTATTTTAACTCTAATCTACAATTTCAATCAACAAAAAATAAGTCTAACATGCAATGCAAGTTTTCAACAACAAAAACGAGAAAAAAAAAACAAACTTAACTTACCTCTGTCGATCACAAAAAATATGGTGTACTCTCGTTCCGGTTACTTCGTCGTCGATTAGCTTCTCGTCAGTCTCACTCTTGCTCTTCTCAAACGACAAATTTCTCTTTGTTTCAGTAATTCGGGGTATTTTCGTCTGATCACGTTAAATGATGTCTTTTAAACATACATTAGTAAAGTAGTGATATTTGCACAACCTCCAAATAGTGCCAATAATTTTTCGATCCCGTAAAGTAATTTCCCATTTGAATATGGAGCCTAATTATTCCCAAAAGTGAATGATGCATCATGCCTCACATGACTCACATGTCTACTGCATTCAAATTTCAAACTCATTTTCAAGTTTAGTGGGCTTGTGGCCAATTTCAATGCCATGTTCAATTACTCCAATGATATGGGGGGAAGGAATTTTGCTGAGAATTTAAATGAAAAAAATAAAATTGTATAAACTCTTATATCTTATATATAAATCAATAATATTACACATCTCACCTTGTGTGGACTGTCCTAAAATTGCATAACATGCAACCATTAAAATGTGAATAATATATTTTTTTTGGGTTTATTAACTTTTTTTGTCATCTTGTTTTTGAAAATCTCAATCAATCATAAATTCAATTCTACAAGCTTGCCACTGGTGGTACCATAGCTGAGGTTTTGGACCACTTCAATGGTGACGAATTCTATTTAGATAATAATGCTAATTTCAATGGTGACGAATAAACCAACATAGAGTCTGAAAATTGATTAAAAGTGATTCATTAGTAGCAAGTTTCTTTTGGTTACCCCACGACAAAGATGGAGTATATAATAGACAGTATTGAATATATGTAACATGGAACCACACAAATAATTAATATTTTAAAGGTCCCACTTGTTATGGTCCACATTTTTTTGTAAGCACAAATTTGAAATATTGGGAGTAAAAATGACTTGAACATGAAGCATCAATGTGCGGTCTTAACTCTTAATGCCGGTATGGTTCTCAATTTTAAATCAAACTTCTCAAATTTTATTGTAAGTGAAATTTGATCATGATATCTCCTACAAAGTTCAGATTTGTCATTTTAAATATAAATCGATGTTTAACATGATAGAATAATACTATGAAAAAATTACACTCAACCCACTTAGGGTTTACTTATATTCATATGTGCTATTCGGAAACAACCTTTTAAATAACAAACAATCAAACACACACATCCTCCGCCATCAATGTTGACCATTAATTTTAATGGTCAACCATTTAATTGGTAAGCTCTAGTTTGGTATTGTTGTGTTGTGGGGAGAAGTGCTTTTGAAATTATTGTGGGGGGATTGTTTTTGGAATTGCTGTGGAAAGAATCAGCTGAGTGCTTGGTTAACTGATTTTCAAAAGTGCTGTGAGAACTAAAAGCAATTTCAATATGTTTGGTAAACTGAAATAAAAAATGTTGTGAGTGTGTAAAATTACTAAAAAGACATAGGCATCTAAATGGTACTAATGTGCTATACTTTACATTTTTCTTGTTTATTTGTGTTTAGTATTAAGTGTTATATAATTATGGTACTGTATTGAATTAATTAGCCCCATTTTTTATTCTACTTTTTTAATTAATTAGCCTCATTTATTTATTTATTTATTTTATTCTACTTTATTTTTTTATTTTATTTTTATTCTACTTTATTAAATTAATTATCCTTGTTTTTTTATACAGTTATGACAAAAAAAATTTGTATAGAAATATAAGTCCAATTTTTTTTGTTAAATTTCGTTAAAGACAAGGATAAAGTTGGAAAGTTTGTACAATTTCATTTAATATCACTATAGCACGTTTTCTAAAAACAGAAGCCAAAATCCAAAAGCATGTATTTGTAGCTTCTCAAAAACTCAGTTGGGAGAAGCTAAAAGTGACCAAAAACACTTCCCCGTGATTTTACCAAACACCCTGTCTTAGGTACACAATCACTTTTGACCTCAAAAATAGCTGGAGAAGCAATGTCGAACTGGCCTAAGGGTGCTAACCTGTTATTTTTATTAAAAGTATAATCAAGATTACATGTTTAGCGCATGTCAAGGTTGCTTTAGTCCAATTTGCCTTAAATTAAATTTTAATTAAAGCCAAACTTGATTGGGCTGTAAATTTTGGGGTTATGCTGCCCAACACAACCCTCTTAACAGCAAAAAATAGTGAAATATAGGAAAATTCAAGAAAAACAATTACCGTATGAAAAAATCTTAAATTTTATTCATATGTAGATTTCAATAAACCCATCATCCATAAAAAAATTCAGATCAAAATTCATTAAAATTAATATATTTTTATCAAAGTCCTTACTGAAATTAAAATAAAGGATCTCTCATAAGAGACTTACTCTATATATATAGGAAATAGGTAACTAGGTCATCACCCCATCCTATTAAAAATGACATGAACATTACCTAAACCATATATATTATTTATATAAAAAAATTAAAACAGATAAAAATCAGAATATATTGTTAATTTGCAACCACTGCCTCAATATATTATATTTACAACTCTATCATGGTGATGTTTGCAACAATACCATTCCCATTTCATCTCGTCTACATCTACCTATTAAAATCCAATTACAGAAAAATATTAAAATTTATTACGGATTATATACTCTATCAAGTGAAGAAAATATCATATATTATGAGAACATGTTACAATTTATACAAAAAAAAAAAAAAAACATGCATCAGACAATGATTATGAATAAAAAGAGAGCAAATCTCGAATTGAATTACCAAAAAATATAAAAAATAAATATATTAAAATAGAGAGATCTAAACTAACATGCTAATAATCAAAAAAAGAGAGATTAAACTTATGACTTATGAGAAACAAAGAAGATCTAGAAAACACATTTGATGAAAAAAATACCAAAAAGTTTTGATTGAAAAAGAAAAAGGAAATGTACATAGAGAAGGAAATAAATTTAAAAAAATAAGTAAATGTACAAAGAAAAAGAAAGAGCAAAAGACAAAAAAAAAAAATACAAAGAAAAAGAGAGAGCGGAGCAGAGGCTTGAGTCTTGGTAGTGATTGAAAACAAAAACATGAATATGAACTGACAAGTAGAAATTAAATATATAACACCACACACAGAGTTTCAAAAATAAAAACATAGTGTTAAAAATAGAAACACATAGATAAATCATGAAAATAAATATATAACAATAAACAAAACAGAAATTAAAATAACAAATAAGAGAAAAGCCTTACCAAGAGAGAAAGTTGAGAAGCGGTAGTGCACTAAGACGTCAGATTAGAGAGAAGACAATGAGTTGAGAGATTACGGTTTGTGTTTTAATTCTTTGAATGTATGAATGTGTGATTCTTGTGAAGGGCTGCTGTCTGCTGACAAAAAAATTGGATTTCTCGGTTCAAGCCATAGAATCGAAATCCAAATCGAGAAATCTGGTTTTCAGAAAATTGAACCAAATTGAGCCGGTCAACAAAGGAAAATAAAAAAAGAAAAAATCCCGGTTGAATCAGTTCGGTTCGGTTCACTGATTTTTACCCATCCCTAATTGTGGGTGAACTCTTTGCAGGACGTGATCTTCACGTCTTCATTACAGCAAATATTATTCAGGGGATTCGAAAAGAGCCCAACAAAACGGAAACGAAAGAGAGGGCGAGGAGACACAGGCAGCACAACACCAAGGACACAACAACACAGGCAAAAACAACAGAAGCCAACTGCCAACGAGACAAAGCAAACAAGCACCTCCCACAGCAAAAATCTCGACCAACAAACCTGAACAACAGAAACAAGAAACAAAAATAAAAAATCTCCCCATTGAATCAGATCACCACTTCTCTTTGTACTCGACGTTGATGAATTAATAACGCATATGTTATTTAATTTAGTCTCGTGGATATACAGGTGCAACTAATTTAATACACTAATAATTGTAGCATGCTTAGCAACCTCATGCAGCACTACTACTAGCAAGTTATTCAGGTCGTATGTATCCTGATGCAACACTACTTCCTGCAAGCTACCTCATGCGAGCTGCCCAGGTCGTACTACGACCTGCAAGGTGCAACCTAACTATAAAACAATCTTTCTTTAGATGTGCTAGGTGTAAGGGTGATCACAGTTCAGTTCGGTTCGGTTTTAGTTTCGGTTAAAAACCGACGGTTACGGTTTGGTTTAGAGGAGTAACCGTAATTCAAACCGTCCAAACCGATTTGGAACAGTTTTGAAACCGCCGGTTAGACGGTTTCGACTACGAAACTGTCCGGTTCCGATTCAGTTTTGGTTTTGACCGGGTTTTTTTTAAAATAAAAAATAAAACATTGAAACTAAAAACATTTAAAACTAAACTTAATTAAATTTGATGTGGAAAAGAAATTGTGAAAAACTAATAATTGGAAAGATTCGTGGAAAAAAAATATTAAAATATTGAATTATTGAAGTATTTAACAATTAACAATCAATTTTAAAAATAAAATAAATTGACATTGATTAATAAATAAAAAGTTACAATTGAATTATTTTACGATTAATAATTAATATGTAAAACAAAAGAAATTGACATTAATAAATAAAAATTTACAATTTCACTATTGTAGCTAAACTTATAATTGACATTAATAAAGTTTACAGTATATATTATACAATCTAACAAAGTTTAAATTTTAAAAAGAAAAATATATATTGGCCTTGCACTTAATTTTCACCACATTTAAGTTATCTACGTATCCCCCACCAATGTAAAGGAATCAAAGGTTATATAGTTCTTTTACCTTTAATTAGATGGTATGTGACTAGGTGTTGGAGGTTGGAAGTTGGAACGGAATTTAGTCGCTGCCTTCCGTTCCCCGTGGTTTGGTCATCTTCCACGAAATCATTCACTATCTTCTGCTCGAGTTCTTGTTGTATGAATTTTGCCTTCGTCCAATCATTAACACATGCTTGGGCTTCAAGTGATTGTGGACACAGAACCGACCGTGTTGGGTCCAAAATATTTCCACTTGCACTAAACTCTTGTTCCATAGAAACAGTAAAAACCGGTGTTCCAAGAATTTGTTTGACAATAATAGCTAACATTGGATATATCTTTTCATGATCTTTCCACCAAACCAAGATATCAAATTTTTTATCTTCTACAAACTTGTCATATATGAATTTTATCGTACGTACACGTCATCAACAAAGAGAATAAATTGCTAGGTGGACATCCGAATAGGCATTCAGAAAATATCCTACAAGACATCACCGAAGAGGAGAAAACCCGAGTAAGCAGATGTTGAACAAAACCTGCTCACGGTCAATCGACATCATATACTACTCGGGATTAATTAATGACACTCGGGGATGGTTAAATGACATTTATACTCGGGATCAAATGATGTTACTCGGGACCAGCGGGTATTGTCCTTACTCGGGACAAACATGAAAGAAACTAAATAAAAAGCCCAGTGCATAGTTCACACGGATCAAGTCATTAAAATACACGAAGATATCAATATCAAAAAGGAATCCCAAAGAGAACAGGATATCAAGCAGGAAAGGTTCCCAATCATGTAACAATTTATTTCTTCAAAAAGACTATGTTCTTATAAGGAAATAAGTCTTAATTGGACTACATTACTAGAGTCTCATTCGATCTCAATACAAGACTCCGAAATAGGAAAGAAGACAATCAGCTTCAGGCAAGTAAATAATCATAATTAAATACAAAGATCTGTTATTACTTGTACAAAGCAGATACAAAGCAGATTAGGGTTCTATAAACATATAAATAGACCAATAATCTCGCCAAAAAAATATATATAAAACATATACAGCAATCATAGAAAAATACATAGAGAAGAAAGAGAGATCGAGAATTGTAATTATATTATTTCATAGTGGATTTTGGCTTGGTTGATCATTCAACCACCCGTGGACGTTTCTCCGATCATTGGATTTTTACCAAGTAAATGTTGGAACCCCGTTCACCGGTCACGCAGCGGAACTAGGTTTTAAAATTTTATACAGATCATTTCTGTATCAGAGACCAGTGAACTTTGGATCGTAATTATTTTTCGGAACCAATACATACGATATGTAAATACAGGAAATTGTAATCAACAAAAATAGAAGAATAAAATCTTACCAACGTTCGGAGGCTCCTTCACTTTTCGATATGCTCCTGTCTGAACCACTCGATCTTTCTCGCTATCTCCCGGGATTGATAACTGCGTGTGGGCGCATCACGATCTCAGGAACTTGAATGGAGGATATAGAGAGATTTGAAGAAACTCTTTCTTCTATGTGTTTCAAAAACACACAAAACATGAAACAATATATATATTTCTAAAACTTGCTTCGTTCTTCACGAATATATATATATTATATATATATATATATCTAAACACCGCTTCACAATATATATATCTCCCCACTGCTGCTCACTCTTCAGGAATATATATATATATATATAAGTATCTCGCCTGCATTTTGTTTTTCTTTGACAAATATATATATTGAAAACACGCCACTTGTTGCTTATATCACACAAATATGTATATAACGCATGCTATGCTATTTCACACTATATATATATATATATATATATATCTTTGCTACTTGTTTCTTTTTCCATAATAATCACGCACTACTTCAATTAATATATATTATATATGTATTAAGTATTTATATTCAATGTAAATTCTTCTTTTGACTATTGTTTCATGTACACGTCAATTTACATCCAATGCAATCTCTTGTGTTATTAATTGATATATATCTTTTAATTATTCTTTTTAAATATATCTAATATATTAAAAGTAATAATAAATATTTTAAATTTAAACTTAAATTCAAATACTTAGATAAATGATTTAGTAAAATAAAATAATCATATTATTTTATATTCACCTAAATCCATATATCAACTAACACCCTCCAATTAATAGTTAATTCATAATTCATAATTATCAATATAATTAAATAATCTAATTATTTAATTAATTTAACTATTAATATTCATTAATTAAATAATCTCATTATTCAATTAATTCATGAATATATACGTGTCACTTTTGTAACACAATTAATTGGACAATCCAATTAATTAACTGTGACCCTTGTTACCTAAATCGATCGGGCTAGTAAAGGGGGGGGGACCTAATGGACCCACAGTATTTTAAGCTCTAATAATCCTCAGAATCATTAATTAAACTCTTTAATTAATATTCATTGATTATTAACTCCGGTGTTATTCCACTAAAAACCCGAAGCTACACTCTCTCAACTGTAGACGCTTTTACACAGACCGATACAACTCGGTGTCCATTGATATAACTATTACACATGGTGTGATCCTCCACAATAGTTCATAATTAGAGCTGGGTCATAATGTCCGTTTTACCCCTCTAATTACATATATCCTTTAAGCACTGTTGATTCTATAATGAACAATAAATCCTATTTTCTTACGGAATTAGGAGAGCGCTCATATTGTCCAAGCCCCGAATCAACTCTTAAGGGAACTACCATCTACTTCTCATAAGAAGGAGTGGATTCCACTATTGTGTACAAACCTTCCAAGCCACAAGCCAAACCGTAATCCCAACATACGAAGTATATTGATCAGGAAATGCATCTGACCTCACACATGGTATATCAAAGACCACGATCTAACCTGAAAGAGTCGATAAGACACTCAGGATTAAGATCACCCACATATAGTCATCATTAGTTGATATATATGAATCTCATCGATAAACAGATCTTGGTGAGAGATTCATATAGATCATGGCCCAGTCCTATATGATCACATCATACAAGGTGCCTCTATTCTCATATCTCCATATGAATGATTCAGGATAGAATCACCATATATTACGGAATGGACCGCAACTATAGATTAACCACAAATAAAGTACCCAACTTTATTTACTATTTATGGACTCTTTAGATTGCACATCTCTTACTGTATCCATCCGTATATGACACTCATATACACAGTTTAAGATTACATCCAGCAATCTTGGATGTTAAATTTATGCACAAGTTATGAAATAAACAGCACAACAGGAATGAATTGAACCTTTTCTTTTATTTATTTCATAAATCCATTTACAAATTACATCTTTAGGGCATAAACCCCAACAATAAAAAAATCGCGTCTGATTATTTTCTCCTTCTCTTTCTCTTTCTCTTTCTCTTTCTCTTTGAAATTACAGCTGAAATCCAATCCTTATTGGCTTTTCTCATACATCCAGAAATCAACATCAACAATTGGCGCTAGAAAGAGGGTGTTTGAACCTCTGATTTAATTAATAGCAATGGCAGGAAGCAGAAGCAATTCAGGGGATGTCAAAAAATCTCCAGACAACTTTCATATTGGCAGCAGCTCGCAAGATCTTCCTGCAACCACGGAAAACCAACCTACATTCCTGGCAAGGATCCAACAAGTTCCTCCAACCAGTGGAGACCTGACACAACGCTTCCGAGAAGCGTTGCAATAATTGGTGGCAGATGCAGCAAAGGAAGGAGTTGATCTACTGGCTACAGAAGCACAAACTCCTGACCTCCCACCTGTGAGGCTTCGTTTGGTTGTGGTAAGGCCAAAACTAAATACATCGAAAGCCGAAAAGAACTCTGTTCCAATCAATCAGGCTGGACATGAAACACCTGAAGAGGAACGACCACGCCAAAAGCAGAAGCAGAAGTAGAAGCAGAACCAGGATCAGACAGCCCGTGCTAGACACCGCAAACATGACCGGCACAGGGATCGGTTGTCATCAGAAGATAGCGATCGGCACCATCGTAAGCGTCATCACGGAATTATACGTGAAACCCGGTATCAAAGTGAAGAGCCTGAAAGAGGAATGATAATCACCCAGTAGTTCAGTCATTAGGAAAGTCTGGTAGGAAACAGGGACGTCATAATCAAGAGCCTAACTTGAGAAGTAGAGAACAATAGGCGTCAGATGGACACATTGGTCAGACGTTATGGGTACAATGATTTATCTGACTAGGATTCTGACAGCCCATTCACTAGGGACATCCTGCGGACTTCATTCCCAAAAAATTCAGGATGCCACTCGTAGAACAGTTCAAGAATGATACAGACCCAAAGGAACATGTCAGACGCTATAAAAGTGATATGGCCCAGTATGCCCATAGTGATCCCTTACTATGCCTTAACTTTCCACAAACTCTATGAGACATGGGCTCAAGATGGTTCGGGAGATTGCCCCCGGCAAGCATCGAAAGTTTCAGTGTGTTAGGATTATGCTCGATAGCAAGAGTGTAATATTGTAATTAACAATCTTTTCATATGAATAAAGTGATTTATAGTTTAACAAATCTTATAGCATTTATAGTTTAATTATTATAATTGTCAAAAGTAAATAATCATAAGCTCAAAAGACTATAAGAAAAGAAGAATTGTTCATACATCTAGATATGTATGAGGTAGACACAATTCTTTAGTTAGTCTTAAATAATATTCACAACTTAAGGTAGAAGGTTGGGCGCATTTATCTTGTCAAAGTTGTAGATTCTTTTGCTAGCATTTGAGTAGGATCAAATGTGTTATGATGAGTCTAAAACCATCAAAGTGTGGTGTCTTTGGGCAAAAGAATCTAGTGCACTGGGTGTATTGAATAGGATCAAAATTAAATACTTTATCTAGAACCGTCAATGGATAAAAGTTTTCATTTGAAGACAATCGGAGAGTCTATCTCAATCCTGAGATAAATGATGGACTTATGGTTGCAAGTATTATTGAGCTATCAATGAGTACGATTATATAGCATAGTCTATCATCGATAGTTTGGTGGTATTCATTTGTTAATCAATAGAGGACTTCATTTATAGATATGGACATCGTGGCTCCATTTATTGAATGAGAGTAGAATACCATCATATGGATGTTTTGAGGTATTGGATATTAAATCTTAACGTTAAGTTTTCAATAGTGTCTATTGAAACATGGCTTCTGGACAAGTCAAAATATCCAAGTTCAAAATGTGGTCATATGAGTAAATATGATAACTTGGAGAGCTATAGGCGGTATATGAGCTCTTAGCGATTACTGGTATTCTTCACGAGGATACACTTTCTCCAATAAGATTGTCTAGAGCATGAGTGAGTGACATCAACTTATTCTATCTTTATTTAAGAGTTCAATTTTAGTTCTTTAGTTAAATGAACTAAAATTAAATAGATCAGACATAAGTGAATCATTTGTTGATTGTGATTGGGTTGTGTCTATTGGAGCTTAAATTTTGATAGTCCGCCAAGATCCCCAATCCACACGAACTTGCATCGATCACTTGATATATTCTACCAGACCAATTTAGAGGTCCATCTAGAATTGTAATAAGGCATGAGAACTTGTTTCTTTTTGTAAGAATACGTCTAGTTCACATGTGGACTTTTTATCAAGGTCCAATGGATTTAATAAAATAAGAAAAATAATATATGGCCCTTAAATATGGTATGGGCGGCAAAGGCTATTAAGAAATAGCTTAAATATATTATTTTATTTTATTATTTAATTAAATGGAAATTAATTAATTTGTTGATTAATTAATTATTTAATTAAAAGTCAAAATCTTTTTCCTAGTACGAGATGGTCTCCTAAAACTATACTATTGTTGGTAGTATAGTTAATGTTAAATACTATATTTGATAAGTAGATAAATAAAAGGAATAATTTATCTAATCAAATTAGGAAGTCTTTAATATGGTTACAAATACAATATTGAGTTGGATTAGGAGTCTTGGTGTTATGATAGAATTCCTTTTTGAAAAGGATTCTTAACCACCAAGTAAATCTACCTAAGGAAGGGATTCTTAACTACCAAGTAATCCTTCTTAGGAAAATAATAAACTCTCCTAATCTATATAAATGAGAAATTCGGGCAGCCCATATGGATATAGGAGAAGTTAGATTTCCTTTTAGATAAGGATTCTTAACTACCAAATAAATTCACCTAAGGAAAGGATTCTTGTCAACCAAGTAAATCATTCTAGGAAAGGATTTATGGTCCTATATATATGTGTGTGTGTGTGATTTTCGGCCAGCCCTAAGAATTCTATGATGAAAATTTCGGTCGTGCTAGGTAATTTTCAAGAGAGAATTTGGCATAGCAAGAGAGGATTCTGTGGGAGAAAAATTAGTTTTTGCTCTAGACAAAATTCAATCAACTCATAGAAAAAGGGTGTGGAATTCAGCCAAAGAGAAACGAGAAAAAAAGAACGTTTTTTGTTTTCGATAGTACACTAGTATCCTTTACATCAAAAGGGTTTTGTGTACAACATCGAATCATGGTTCACGCGAGTTTCAATCAAATTGATTGATAATTCACAAGTGACCGGACATTCTTGGATTTTTCTCTTGGAGGATATTTGTAACTAACAAATAAAAGATTTTGTTTTGTTTCCATCCTCAGGTATACAATTTAAAGAAGGGGAGCCCACACTCCAAGGTGATTCACGTTCGTGATTGGATTGGAAGATCTTATGGAATCAATTCGGTACTTGTTCAATCGTCACGAGGAAAAGGTACGATACTTTTATATATATCAATTAATCTAGGGTTAAGGTTCTCGTTGCATAAAGGGAAAATTTTTATTTATACGCAAACCCTAATTTTGATTTTCTCATGCTTCCGTTGCGTTTTGAACCATTCTTTCCCTTCAATTGGTATCAGAGCCTGGTTGTACTCTTGATTAATTGATGTATGTGTTCTTGAATCTTTCTTTTATTGTATATATGCATATTTTAGAAAGAGATGACACTCTAGGTATTCACATATATATTTACATTGGAATGTATGGATATATATATGTTTTATATGTGGTTTGTTATTGTTCAATTTTGGTCCTAGAATTTCAATGTAATTTTGTTTTGGGATTGTAACAAGAAGGGTGGTCTATCATCGCCATAATTTCCTTCTTGGTAGTTGCTAAGTTTTTTTTTATTTTGTTATTGTAATAATAAAAAATAAAAAACTGCAGTTTTTTTTTTATTTAAATTCTTCTGTAATACATTCAAGTATCAAAGACTCAAATGTTTGAAGAATTAGGAGCAACCGAAACAAGTTTGGGACCGTGCGAGCCGTAACAACTAATGTGCGTACGAAGAGCGCGCAACCACGTTTGTTGTGGCATGGGCTGCGCATGGCAGCCCTTTATGGGTTTGTGGCATGCGCATGCCCATGGGGAAGGGCAAGGGGTGTGCATGCCCATGGAAGGTAGCCGAGGGAGTTCGAACGATGAAGGTCGCGTGAAGACTTGTTCGCCAAGGAAGAAGTTCTTGTATTCCAAGATATATGTAATTTATTTGTTTTTCTAGGATGGACCAAAATTGTAGCTATTTATATTTTTATAAATATTGCAATGTTTGTCATTGTTTGATAACATGTCATATAGAATAGAAGTGTCACTCATATATCTCTTTTGGTATGAACATGCATTGAATGGTTTAAGTATCTAAATTGGCATCTAGATAACTTGGTAAATCATTCTTTTGAATTCGATCACACGCCTTAAACAATTGAGTGGGAGAAAGTGTTTTTGAACACCTACGGCCTCCAAGTTTAGTTGAGCTTTATGTTTCGTGAATAACCTCTCAAGAGGTATTCATGAATGGAATTTATCAAGATACTTCCTTACAAGGATAGACTAGACAATTAGCCCAAACGATATCTACTCTCAAAGGAGGGATATTCGTGAGGGATTATATTGAAGGACGATAACTTGGTAACACACTCAATGTACTTTTATTAATATCCTCTCAAGAGATCTTGTTAATAAAATTGCAAGGCTAAAATAGAAAACATTGGTTGTTATGTTAACAATTAGGTGGGACCTAGTCCAACTAGTAAATGGTGCGTACTCCTAAAGGAGACGTGACATTTATGGGTGTTGGATCACCGTTGAATTTTTACGATTGAATTATTTTATTTAATTCAAGATAAATATGTTTTTTTTTTATTTACTCTCAAAGTGCTTCATCATGATTACTTACTTATATATTTTTTGTTAATATAAAGATATCATAACCCCATCCCTAATCAATATCCTAAAAAATAATACTTTCATTGATGATAATTATGTCACATGGAAAAGGAATATTGGGTTGTTGTTGCAAGCTGAAAAGTATAAGTTCATTCTGTATATTCCTTAACCACCAAACTAATGAATCTAACTCAGGAAGCAAAGAGATGAGTATCAGTAGTGGAAGTCTTCAGATGAGATGGCTAAATGTACGTTACATTATTGCCATCATCTCCGACGTGTTGCAACAGCAACATAAAGGAATAGAGACAGCTGCCGATATAATGATGTCTCTAGAGGAGTTTTTTGCTATGAGGTTTAGGATGACTAAGAGAGAAAGGCAGTGATTGCTTTTATGAATCTTAGGACGAAACCTGGACAGGGTGTGAAAGATCACATGATGAAAGTCATAGCACATCTCAAACATTGCTGAACTGAATGGTGCTAAGATATATGGTGAGACCAAAATTGACATGATTGTCAACTCACTATTGGATTCCTTTGATCAATTCAAGTTGGACTACACCTTGAATAATAAGGAATACACCTTGCAAAGCCAGATGCAAGATGTTCAAAGTGCGAAAAAAAAATCCTTGTGAAAGGCAAGGGTCAAGAGATTCATATGCTTGGTAAGTTGCTATTGTTAAAGACCCGTAAGAAGGTCTAGAGACAACAGAAGAAAAATCAACTTGAGCTTTCTTAGAAGGAGACCAAGAAAGTAACCAAGATCAAAGGAAAGTGTTTCTTTTATGGTGAAAAGGGTCAAAGGAATAGAATGAATAAGAATGAATTCAACTTGCATTTAGGCAATGGAGCGTTGATGTCTACTAGTGTAGTGGGAGATATTAGAATCAATTTAGATTCTTATAGCCATTTATATTTAATAGACGTTTACTATGTACCTCAATTCAAGAGGAATTTAATTTCAGTTTCTTGTTTAAATAAATTTGGTTATTCGGTTACTTTTAATAAAACTTTTATTATTAGTAAGAATGACAACATTTTTGCAATGGTACATTGGAAAACTGTTTATTCTATTTGCATGGAAATATCTCTGACTTGTTAGACACGGAATCAACGGAACTCAATCATAAAATAGTAAAATTATCAAAAGATGAAACCTACCTATGGCATTTACTCTTAGGTCATATTAACCTTAATAGGATTAAAAGATTGGTAAGTGACGGGCCTCTAAGTGACTTAAAGATTGATGATCTACCAACTTGTGAATCTTGTTTTGAAGGTAAAATGACCAAAAGGTCGTTTACGACCAAAGGCGTAAGAGCCATTGAATGTTTAGGATTGATACACACTGATGTGTGTGGAACTATGAGCATTCAAGCTAGAGGTGGATATGAGTACTTCATCACTTTCACGGATGATCACTCAAGATTTGGCTATGTGTATCTCATGAGACATAAGTCGGATGCTTTTGATATGTTCAAAGCATTTAAAGCTGAAGTAGAAAATCAGCTTGAGAAACGCATAAAAATCTTGAGGTCCGATCGTGGTGGAGAATATCTATCTGGTGAGTTTCAGCAATATCTTACTGATAATGGAATAATTTCTCAATTTTCTGCACTAGGCACACCTCAACAAAATGGGGTGGCAGAAAGGAGAAATAGAACTGTTTTGGATATGGTTAGGTTTATGTTGAGTCATTTAACGCTCCCTAGTTCTTTTTGGGGATATGCTTTACAAATTGCCATGTATATTCTAAACGATGTACCGTCTAAGTCGGTTCCTAAAACACCGCATGAGTTGTGGACCGGGCGAAAGCCTAGTTTACAACACTTTAGGATATTTGGATGTCCTGCGCACGTGTTAAAAGGAAAGACAGAAAATATGGAGTCCCGTTCAGAAACATGCATATTTGTAGGGTATCCAAAAGGAACAAAAGGATATTATTTTTATAGTCCTTCAGATCTTAAAGTATTTGTTTCGACAAATGCCAAATTTCTAGAAGAGGACTATATGAATAATTTTGTGGCTAAAAGTAGAATTGTCCTAAATGAGCTTTTAGGAGATACAATTCCACAAGAGGTTTTGCAACCAAGCCCAATTGTAAGTTCCGTACCAACACAAGATCAATAATCTACCATACATCGTCGTAGTGGGAGGGTTGTTAGACAACCCGAGAGGTACAACGGTCTAGGAGAATCTGTAGAGAATCTTCCGAAAGACGATGATCCCTATACGTACAAGGAAGCAATGGAAGATGTTGATTGTCGCCATTGGTAAAAGGCAATGCAATCCGAAATTGAATCTATGTTCACAAACAAAGTCTGGTCTCTTGTAGACTTGCCTAAAGGGATAAAACCCATCGGGTGCAAGTGGGTATACAAGAGGAAAAGAGTAATGGATGGTGTCGTATGTGAATTTTACCAGATGTACATGTCATTAACAGGGAGGATAAAAGTGCCAGGTGGACATCCAAATAGGCACTCAGGAAACGTCCAACAAGGCATCATTGAAGAGAAGAGGCCCGAGTAGACAGGTATTAAAACAAGACCTGTATCAATTAAACATACTCGGGGCAAGCAGAATGCATTTTCTACTAGGGATCAGAAGACGTCACTCGGGACCAACACGCATCATATCCTACTCGGGATAAACATGACAACCGAGTAAGAAGCTTAGCGAGTAGTTCACAAGTTGAGTCACGTAAGGATCATTATTAAAGAACGACTCTAAAGAAGAAAGAGAAGGTCAAGCATAAAGGGTTCCTTATCCGAGAACACCTCTATTTCCTCAAAAAGACTACGCTCTTATAAGGAAATAAGTCCTAATCAGACTACATTACTAAAGTCCCATTCGATCTTAATACAAGTCTCCGAAACAGGAAAAAAGACAAATCTACTTCAAACAATAAACCAAATCACAATTAAATACAGAGATCTTTTATTACTTGTACAAAGCAGATTAGGGCTCTATACACATATAAATAGACCCATAATCTCGCTGAAAAAAAGATGTAGACAAGAGAGCATACACAGAAATAATAGCAAAATTTAGAGAGAAAAATGAGAGATCGAGAGCTTGTAATATTCTAAATTCATAGTGGATTTTGGCTAGGTTGATCATTCAACCACCCGAGGACATTTTTCCAGTCATCGGAGTTTTACCACGTAAAAAACTCGTGTCTTGTTTACTTTCTCCTTCTCTCTCTTTGAAATCTCAACCGAAATCCAATCTTTGTTGGCTTTTCTGATACAACCTAGAAATCAACGTCAACAATTGGTGCTAGAAAAAGAGGCTTGAACCTCCAACTTGATCAGAAGCGATGGCATGAAGCAGAATCAATTCCGGGGATGTCCAAAAATCTCCAGATAACTTTCATGTTTGCAGTACCTCACGGGATCTCACAGCAACAACAGAGAACCAACCTACATTCTTGGCGGGGATCCAGCAAGTTCCTCCAACCAGTGGAGATCTTACTCAACATTTTTGGAAAGCGTTGCAGCAACTGGTGGCAGACGCAGCAAAGGAAGGAGTTGATCTACTGGCCACAGAAGCACCAACTCCTAACCTCCCACCTGTAAGGCTTCGTTCGGTGGTAGTAGGGCCAGAAATAAATACACCAGGAGTCGAAAGGAACCTTACCCCAATCAAATAGGCTGGACGTGAAACACCTGAAGAGGAACGACCACACCAGAAGCAGGACCAAGACCAGACAGTCCGTACTAGACACCGCAAATATGACCGGCACAGGGATTGGTCGTCATCAGAAGATAGCGATCGGCACTATCGCAAGCGTCATCACGGAGTCATGGGAGAAACTCAGCATCAAAGTGAAGAGCTAGAAAGAATGATAGTCACCCAACGGTTCAACCGTTGGGGTAGCCCGGTGGGAGACAGAGATGTCATAATCCAGAGCCTAACTCAAGAAGTCGAGACCAATAGGCATCAAATGGATGCACTGGTCAGACGTTACGGGTATAATGATTTGTCTGATGACGATTCTGACAGTCCATTCACCAAGGAAATCCTACGGACCCCATTCCCAGAAAGATTCAGGATGCCACACGTGGAGCAGTTTAAGAAAGATACAGATCCAAAAGAGCACGTGAGAGGCTATAAAAGTGCCATGGCCTAATATGCCCACAGTGATCCCTTACTATGTCTCAATTTTCCACAAACTCTGGGAGACATGGGCTCGAGGTGGTTCGAGAGATTACCTCCAGCAAGCATCAGAAGTTTCAGTGAACTAAGCATGAGCTTTTCTAGGCAATTTCTGAGCAATGTTCACAGGAAAAAGTCAGTAGCTCACATTTCTCAAATAAAGCAAGGGAAGGATGAGTCACTGAAGAAATACTTGGGAAGATTCGGCCAAGCAGTGTCAGAAATTGGCAGTGCAAACGATGAAACAATAATTGTTGCACTCATCAACAACCTGCGGAATGGTCAGCTATCTTTTGATTTAAGGAGAGCCTGACTGACTAGATATGCAGACATGATGAATATGGCAGGAGGATTTGCACTGGCCGAAGAAGAAGAATTGGCCACTGGAGGATGTTATATACACGGAGGAAAACCTGAATAGAAGGATGTTGAGTCTAAGGGCCAGAACCAGAAGGGAAAACAGAAGGGAAATGGCAAAGAAAAAAGCAAAGACTGGGATAATGGGAGTAATACCGAACAGACCACCGAGAAGTACCGAGGTAGATACACCAGTTACACCCCTCTTCGAAAAAAACAGAAGGAAATCCTGGCCATTTTAGAAACAAAGAATATGGTACAAGAGCCATGTCGTCAATCTCAGTTTGCTCGGTGAGACACAACCAAATACTGTCTGTTCCACAAGGAAACCGGTCATGAGACCTCCAAGTGTTACAAGCTTAGAGATTACATAGAAACCCTTATTCGGGAAGGACATCTACAGGATGTGATTTTGAGAAGGGATGAAAAATCAGAAGCAAAGAAAGAGATCAGAACCGATCACGGCTCTAGTCAAAATCAAAGGACCAGTCCAGAGGCCAATCAAGTAATACACACGATCTTTAGTGGACCATTCACTGGAAGAAGTAACCGAGAACAAATTCAGGAAATCAAAGAAGTAGTAGAAGCAAGAAATAACTTTGATGTAAAATCGGTCGAGCCAGACCCGAAGAGGATAAAGGAAGGATGTGACCCAATAACATTCACAGAAGCAGACTCACATGGCATAGATGTTCGGCCAAATGATGCCTTGGTCATAAGTGCCTGGACTGGTCACCAGGAAGTCAGGAGAATCCTGGTAGATAATGGAAGCTCAGCAGATATTCTCAATGTAGCCGTCTACGATCAACTCAGGTTAGACCGAAAGGACCTACAACCCTTCCATACCCCACTCAAAGGATTCGGGGGAGTTGAAGTCAGGTCACTCGGGACGGTAAAGCTACCTGTGAAGGACGCTGAGTCCAAGGTGCAGAACCATAAGGGAAAACAGAAAGGAAACAGTAAAGAAAAGAGCAAGGATGGGGGAAACGGGCGTAATGCCGAACTGAAATTCCCTAGAAAGTGTGTGTCTATTACTAGAGGGAGGTGAATAGGTTTTAATTCGATAGATTACCAATTTTGCAAATTAATCAAAATTAACAATTCTATCCCATTCTACTTAAATGCTCAAATAAATGCCAACAAACATAAAACACAAACAACACAGAAGATATATGTGGAAACCCTCCAAATGGGAAAAACCATGGGCTATTTAAAGCGTCACTCTTAATCCTTAAAATCCACTATTTAGTAAAAGTTTACAACCTAGGTTGACCTCCCGTCTAACCCTCCAGTTACTAACTCTTTCACTCTACCCAGCAGGCCTTAATAGTGATTTTGGATCCCTAACCTTGTGCACTAACCACTTAGCCACAAGCAAACACAACAATGAAGAGATAATGACAACCTAAGTGAATATGCAAGAATATTCAATATGCAAAAATGCTAGGTCAAGACATTCATGCTTATCTAGGATTAATGATGACAATTAAAAACAAATCCTAGATATCAATGTTCTAAATGCAAAGGTAAGAAGAATTAACTAGAAGGGTAAAATCATCCTAAATGCTAGCTATCACAAATTAATGCATCTCAACAAACAATCAACACACAAGCATGTCATAAAAACAATTAAACAACCAAGCAAGCAATTAATATGCAATAAAGACTAAAACCCTAGGTATACATGTCTTAATAATGAAAACATAAAGTTTAGAACATGTAGAGGATACCTAGTCATGAACACACAAGAAATCCATGTTTGAAAGATGTTTGATACTTTGGATTTTAAGGATGGTTGAGTAAAAATGCCTTCTTGGAGCTTCGATCTCTAAAGAACCTTTTCTCTCTCTCAAAATTAGGTTTAGAAGCTCTCAAAAACGAGTTGGGAAGAAGATAATGTATATATATGAAGCCTAAAGTGAAACTGTGTCATTTTTGGCAAAACGCAACCAAAACGCGTCAGGACTGCTGGCTATACCGCTGTCCAGGCGAGTGCCCAGACCGCGGCACAGAGAGTGGTGTATCGTCTGGACAACGCCGCTCTATAGGCCGTTGTTCATGCAGCGTGCACAGACCGCGGTCAGGACAACGTGCATCCTTTGTGAAACTCGGCTTGGGAGACCGCGGCCTAGGCAACAAGCACAGACCGCAGTAGACATCGCGTGCATCCTCTGCCAAACACCGCTATGCAGGCCGCAGCGTGGGCACTGCACAGAGAGCGGTCTAGACCGCGGTATAGAGGAAAAAATCCTCTCTTTAAGGCACAAACATACATTCAACACTCAAATAAAAATAGGACACACAAAGCACACAAAATGACAACTAAGTATCCAAGCAAGATGATTAAAATAAAATGCATGAGAGTGAGCGTGTGCACTAAATCTCTTCAATGAAGTTAAGCAAGTGATTTTACCTTTGATGCTTGAGCTTGGTTACGAACAATGAAGCCACCAAATACTATAGATTCCATAAGGAAACCGGTCATGAGACTTCCAAGTGTTACCAGCTCAGAGATTACATAGAAACCCTCATTCGGGAAGGACATCTACAGGATGTAATCTTGAAAAGGGATGAGAAATCAGAAACAAAGAAAGTGATCAGGGCTGATCACAGCTCTGGTCGAAATCAAAGGGCCAGTCCTGAGGCCAATCAAGTAATACATACAATCTTTGGAGGATCATCTATTGGGAGAAGTAACCGAGAGCGAACACAGGAAATCAGAGAAGCAGTAGATGCAAGAAATAACTTTAACATAAACTCGGTCGAGCCAGACCCGAAAAGGGTAAAGGAAGGGTGGGACCCAATAACATTCACATAAGCAGATTCAAATGGGGTCGATGTTCGGCCAAATGACTCATTGGTCATAAGTGCCCGGATTGGTCACCGGGAAGTCAGGAGAATCCTAATAGATAATGGAAGTTCAGTAGACATTCTCAATGTAGTCGTCTACGATCAACTCAGGTTAGACTGAAAGGACCTACAGCCTTTCCATACTCCACTCAGAGGATTCAAGGGAATTGAGGTCAGGTCACTCGGGACGGTAAAGCTCCCCATAAAGATCGGAGTGGCACCTTGTCAGAGAACTGTCTTGCTCGACTTCGTGGTAGTAGACTTGGACAATTGGCCGTATAATGCATTGTTGGGTCAACCATTTTTAAATAAAACTAAGGCCGTAACAACTACATATGCCTTAATGATCAAGTTCCAGACCGAACAAAGGGTCGGAGTAGTCAAGGGATCCCAATAAATGGCCCGAATAGCTAACCTGTCAGTATACAAAGACAAGAATGAACAGGTTTGCACTATAACGCTGCCGAGTCAGAACAAAGAGCCACTGTCATTCGAATTCAATCCAAGGAAGAGCCGGATGAATCCAAAACTGAACCGGTCGAAGAAATCATCTTGAAAGAAGATGAACCAGATAAAAAGATCAAGATCGGGGCCAACCTGGAAGGAAAAGTCAAACAAAGCCTCATTGATCTACTTAATGAATACAGGGATGTGTTCGATTGGAGTCATGAAGACATAGTCAGAATAGATGCCCGAATAATATCTCACCATCTCACAGTAGACCCGAATGCAAAACCGGTGATACAAAAGAGAAGATCATTCAATCTCGAGAGAAGTCAGGCAATCAAACAAGAAGTAGAGAAACTACTCGCTGTAGGATCGATTAGAGAGGTCAATTACCCTCAATGGGTAGCTAATGTCGTCCTTGTCCAAAAAAAGAATGGACAGTGGAGGATGTGCGTAGATTTCACAGATTTAAACAAGGCATGCCCAATAGACAGTTTTCCACTTCCGATGATAGATCAGTTGGTGGACGCTAAATCAGGCTATGAGCTGCTCAATTTCATGGACGCCTATTCGGGATATAACCAAATCTAGATGAACAAGGCCAACGAAGAAAAAACAGCATTCACCACTGATCAGGGTTTGTACTATTACACAGTAATGCCCTTTGGGTTAAAAAATGCAGGGGCAACATATCAAAGGCTGGTCAACAGAATCTTCACACGGCAAATAGGAAGAAACATGGAAGTATACATTGATGACATGTTGACCAAGAGCATCACGGCAGACAAGCAAACTTCAGACCTGCGAGAGACATTTGATGTCTTGAGGAGATACCAAATGAAGCTAAATCCGAAAAAGTGTTTATTCGGGGTTCCTTTAGAAAGATTCCTGGGTTTTCAAGTTCACCAAAGAGGAATCGAAGTCAACCCCGAGAAGATCCAGGCCCTGCAGAAAATGACTTCACCAAGGACACTCAAAGAAGTACAGCGCCTAACAGAATGCTTAGCTTCCTTGGGTAGATTCATCTCAAAGGCCACAGACAGATGCGCACCTTTTTTCAAAATAATTAAAAAAGAGAAATGAATCGAATGGAATAAAGAGTGCGAGCAGGCATTCTTAAAAATTAAAGAATACCTAAGGCAGACTCCCATCCTTTCAAAACCTCAGATAGGAGAGACACTCCATCTGTACTTATCAATTACAGAACTAGCAGCAAGCTCAGTCCTAGTTAGAACAGAAGATGGAGTACAGAAGCCAAGTACACTATACCAGCAAGGCACTTCTACCAGCCGAGACCAGGTATTCACAGGCAGAGAAAATTGCCCTAGCGTTGGTTTCAGCAGCAAAGAAGCTAAGGCCATATTTTCAGGGTCATACAATCCAGGTACTCACTGACTGCCCACTAAAGCAAATTCTACAGAAGCCAGAGATTTCAGGAAGACTGACCAAATGGGCTATCGAGTTAAGTGAATTCGATATCCACTACGTCCCCAGGACATCCCTCAAAGGGCAAGCAGTGGCAAATTTTATAGCTGAGTTCACAGAGCCAAACTTGGAAGCAAAAAGAATGTTGGGAAAAAAATTCCCATGGAAGTTGTATGTTGATGGCTCTTCAAACACTCATGGAAGCAGGGCAGGGATCGTAGTATGCACTCCAGAAGGAGATGATGTCGAATGTGCCATGAGGTTTGACTTCAAAGCAACCAACAGTCAAGCCGAGTACGAGGCACTACTAGCTGGACTAAGAATCTGTATAGCTCTCGGGGCAGATGAAGTCGAGATATTCAGCGATTCACAAGTAGTTGTCAACCAAGTCCTAGACGAGTACCAAGCCAAGGATGAAGGCATGATAGCCTACCGTGACATTGCAAAATAGCTCCTCCAAAAATTCAAAGAATATAAGATTGCCCAGATCCCCAAGGAGGAAAATGAAAAGGCAGATGCATTGTCCAAGCTAGCGTCAGCAACAACCACAATCAGGCCAAAGACTATTCCGGTTGCACATCATCTCAAACCGAGCACAGCTGAACCGAGAAAGTTAGAAATTTCAAAAATCCGAACACCGCCAGATGGTTGGATGACTCAGTTAAAAAGGTTCCTGGAAGAAGGCGTGCTCCCGGAAGATCCCTTACAAGCAAAACGTATCAGGTATAGATCAGCAATGTACACTTTGGTTGGAGGAGAACTATACAGAATGGGGTATTCCCGAACACTCCAAATATGTGTGTCAGAGGAGGATGCATATCGGATATTACAGGAAATCCATTGAGGAGTTTGCGAAAACCACACTGGGGTAAAAGTTTGGCAAATAAGGTACTCAGGCAAGGCTATTATTGGCCTACTCTGTTCTTAGATGCACAGCAGTGTTCGGAAAGTTACAATACTTGCCAAAGGATTGCTAATGACATCCGACAACCCCCTGAGCAACTCAGAAACCTCACATCCTCATGGCCATTTGCCATGTGGGGTTTGGATTTAATCGGCCCAATGCCAGCTGGGACAGGGGAAGGAGCAAAGTATGTCATAGTAGCCGTTGACTATTTCACGAAGTGGGTAGAAGCTGAAGCATTGGTGCATATCACAGAAGCAAACACCACAAATTTCATGAAAAATAATATATTTTATAGGTTTGGAGTCCCAAACACTATAATCACTAACAACGGCACCCAGTTCGATAACCTGAGATTCAGACAGCCGTGTAAAGAGTACCGGATTGCCAATTACTATGCCACACATGCCCACCCTCAAAAAAATGGGCAGGTTGAAGTGAACAAAATCATCAAGCACACAATCAAAGCAAAGCTAGATGCCAAGAAAGGAAGCTGGGTTGAAAAGCTTTCCGAAGTATTATGGGCATATCAGACAATAGCAAGAACGTCAATAGGAGAGACTCCATTCACTTTAGCGTTTGGAACAGAAGCTGTTATCCCCATAGAAATGTCATATGCATCACCCCAGGTTAGGCTATATGATGAAGAACGGAATGTTGATATGCTATTACAAAGTCTAGATAAGCTAGAAGAGAAAATGGAGAAGTTAAGAATACGAAATATGGCATATCAGTAAAACGTAGCTCGTCACTACAACTCTCATGTTCGGATCAGGAAATTCCAGCTAGGAGACCTGGTACTCGGGAAAGTGTCATTGAACATAAAAAATAAAGCTGCAGGTTCCCTGACTGACAAGTGGGAAGGCCCATATAAAGTCGAAGGAATAGCTGGCCATGGAGCATATTAGATTACACGACCCAATGGAGGGGTTTTACCCCGACCATGCAATGCCCAATATCTGAATATTTCTATCCCTAAATTATTTTTTGTTCTTTTTTTCTAGTCAAGACAATTTTAGTTAGGGTAGATACTAGTTGTGGAATTTAAAAACTTTGTTGATTTTGCCATTATGAATAAAAATCAAATTCGGGATTTTCGAAAGATAAAAGCATCAAACTCGGGATTTCTGAAAAAAAGCATATGATAATAAGAACATATGGAAAACAAGCATGATAATAAGAACATGCAAATAGAATACTCGGGACCATTAATTCCTGAATGGGTGGAGAAGCTCGAAGGAGCATGCCAGCCGAGCAAGGTCAATTGACCTTAGCAAAAAAGCAAACCCGATGCACCAGCTCGGGACGCTATCGAGAAAAATTCTGGTGAAATGCGTAGTTGTGTTAAGCGATTCAAAAAGCTTAACTATTCAACAAACCCTTGGGCATAAAAACTGGGTAGACGTCCTCGGTAATACGTAAGGACTCGAACATATGATCATGGTGAGCCTTGATAAAATGTTCGAGTATCAACCGTGTATGAAACACATGTATAAATCTACTTGCTTGTTTTAAGATGACTCGGTTAATACTAGCCAGTTTAATAAGATATTTGGCATTAAAATTGTTCGAGTGACAACCGGTTTAATAAGATACTCGGTAAAGTTACCCGAACATCAGCATTAACCAGTTTAATAAGATACTTGGCACGAAGATTGCAACATCCAATTTAATGAAATACTCGGCAACAATATAATCAAGTTGAAGAAAAATTCTTGATCAATGAAATCAAATCAAGACTACTCGATTTTCAGAAATAGTTAACTCGGAATTCAGAAATAGTTAACTCGAAATTTTATTTTATGAAGAATCTCCCAAAAGAATTGTTACAGTTATTTACAAAAGAATGTAAGAATTCTTTACACTGTTACAAAGAATCTCTACAAAAAAACATAAAGATTGTACAAGTCAAGGTTGTGAGGATTTTGAACTCTTACCAATGCTCGGGTCGGGCACCATCTCGTACTCGCGGAGCAGACTTTCGTTAGAAGGCCAAGCGATTGTGTCGACTGAGTCATCCATCCACTGGCTGTAATCCTCTCCTGGGATTGGTCCGACATCGAGGACCACACCCTTCACGATCGACTTCTGACTACTATAAAAAGTCGAGAGATAGTGCTCGGATGGAACCTCCAAATGCATAGGATGGGGCTCTTTGCCTCGGCTACGGCATTAAGCTCTCCACTCCATCTGAGTCCGAAGGGATTCCAAGGACCGATTCATATGATTTTTGATCAACAACTCCCAGTTGGTTCGTGCTTTCTCAGTTGCCTGATTCTTAACTTTGAAGAACTCGCCAACTGAGACTAGCCCTCGTTGAAACTCCCGAAGGAGAAAGGCACGTAGGCAGGGGATCTCTTGAAATGATCCACCCCTTGGACTTCAAGTTCCAGCCTGGCCTCTCGGGATAAGGATTCGACTGTGAATGCTTGGCGCTCCAGAACTTTAATTTTCTGTTTATACGCCGACTTAGACTGCTTAGCTCTAAGCATCGATTATTGGGTAGAAGACAATAAATTTTATAGCGACTCAGCTTTCTCTTCTGCCAAAGAAGCCATTTCCTCGGCCTCCACCTGCCTTGCTAAACAGTGGTCAGCAAACACTTGGGCAGAGCCCACCTCCTTTTCATAAGCCGCCTCAACCCGAGCACGGCTATCCTCACTTTCCTTCAACTGAGCCTCCAGACGCTTTATTCGATCTGTCTAATGTTGTTGCGTCTGAACCAACTCAGCGAACTCGGCCACCATCTGCAAAGGAGCATAATTAAAAACCTATCGAACAAGAAAAGCAATTGAAGAAGTTAAGGATAACTTACATAAGATGCACCATTGAAAAAATTCTGTAGACGGTCTGTCAGAGAGCCATCCCGAAAATAGCCCCATCGGTCGTCCCCAATGAAAGCCAGATCGGATGACATCTCCTGCAGCATATCCTGAGGAGAAGGATATGAAGGAACCCCCGAGGGTTAAACCCCTAGATCTTCAACCTCGGGGAAAGGATAACCCTGTTAGACTCTGAAGCCTCCATATCCGTCGATGCTCCAACATCAACTCTCAGGGGAATCTCAGCCACAATATCTTTATCACTAGAGTCGATAAATGAGACCACCTGAGGGAATTTAAGAGGGCGAGTTAGAGAGCTGAATGTCTTCCACTTCTCAGTCGGAGAACAGTTAAAGCTGAGATCAGCAGCGGGATCTTACTAAACATTCGTCCCGGAAAGACTCAAAAAATTTGGGACCTATGGGTATTTGTCCCGCTGAGGTATTACCTCCATCACCGGCGTCAGACTGCTCGGTAGGCTCTTCACCAGAACCTTCACTCTGCCTTTGCCCGTCACCAGGTAGTTGAGTATCGGTCGGATCACTCGGACCACTAGTCTCCTCAACAATCGGCTAAACAAAGTCCTCTGGGAAATATTCAGGGATTTTCTCCTCAGAAACATCAGTTTCCTCATCAGACTCAGGCGGGGCAATACCATCATTGCTCTGATGAGAAGCTTCTTTTCGGCTCGCCTGAAGAATCGACTTCACTTGGCGAGCTTAGAGGTCGCAGACAATGTATGTGTCGTACACTTAGAAAAAAAAATGGGCTACCGCGTCAGAATAAGAAAAAAAAACAAAAAAAAAAGATTACAAAGATCACTTACATCGTCTGCGGTAAGCCGAAATTTGGCTGAAGAAGCCAAGCTCTATCATCTTCGCCTCGTTAAAAAAGTAAGACTTGCTCCTCTTCTCTAGCGTGCGAACTGCTGCCCGAGCAAGTCTGGTCTGGTCAGGTCAGCGTCGCTAAAATTAAACTTCTTCTTGTTCCAAACCTCGGGAGAACAGAAGAAGTGGGGAACTTTCAGCACCCTACAAGTTTCCCCAGTCGAGAGGGTGACTTCAAGACCCAGATTCCCTTCAGTAAAAAACCAACTGTTCTTCCAGAACTTATGGGATGAAGGGAATCCCCATACAAACCCCTTCTTTTTGGGGTCGTCAAAGGTGTCGATATCCAGATTCACCTTTGTCCCCTCGGGGACCTAGCCGTCGGATGGATTAGACATAAGGAAAAAAGTCCCTGTCTTGCCCGACTGCCTCAGTGTGAAGAAATGCCAGTTCTCACTCGGGGAAGGCGGTGACAAGTTCATCCGGCTGTACATGTGCCACATGCACATCAAAATCTTGTAGTTGTTCAGGGCCAATTGAGCCGAGGGGATCCTTACTTCAGCCAAAAACCAGACAATGAACGGCTGAAAGGGAAGTGTGACGCCGCAGCAGAGCATGGATCCATAGATGGCCACCATGCCTGGGGAAGGGTTCCACGCATCTCTATCCTCAGCAGGAACCATAATAACTTAGTCATCCAAATCAAATCGGGCGCGATACTTCCTGATCTCTTTAACCCAGACCACGTTCGGTTCGGTGTCAAACCCACTCGGGCGATCAGCAGAGAAGGTGAGACGAGATAGTCTGAACATCTCTTCAACGTCGTTTTCATTAACAGCCTGCTCCCTAATCTGAACGTCGCCCGAGCCATGCTTATGGACTTCACTACTGCTTTGATGTTTTCCTATTCTTCGTAGAGGTACCCTGTGATTAGAAACATCAGATTCAGAACTAGATAAAGAATCAGAACTAGATGAAGAATCAGAACTGGATATAGGACTAAAAGTGAGGTCAAGTTGAAGCCCAGAAACATCAACTTATAAAAATAGAGGCTCATCAAATGGGATTTCCCCCAACAATCTTCGAATGCAGGAAACTAATTGAAAGTCCCCATGATCTAATGCTTCAAGAGCTATAGTACAGAGACGAAGACGAGATGTTGGCTCCATAAAACTAACCTTGAATAAAAATTGATGCAAGATCTTCAACAGAGAAACGCGACCTTCTGCGTAGAGAAATCAAGGTTTGAGAAATTTTTTCTGCTGAAATTTTTTGAGAATGAACCAAGGTTGTCTCTCAGTGAAGAATTTAAAAAGATGATAGCACGAAACCCTAGGATCTCAAGGCGGGAAAAAAAATGACGAGGTTTGATGATGTAGGCAGCACACGGAGAAACGCGTAGGTCGTTCCTCATAAATGATATCGAAAAATGAAGAGGCAAGGGACACTTGTCGAAAAGAGAACTGGCTTTCGCCTTCAGAACTCCAAAACGTCGCCGTCATTAAAGATCTCGCGTGAGGAGGCAAATCAAATTTACAGGGTCACCATTAAGACACGCCATTATGACAAGACATTTACTCGGGCACTGAAAAGATAATGAAAAACTAATTAAAATACTTTTGCCAGAAATAAAACCCTGTTCAGCAAAAATATTTTAAGGGGGTATTGTCATATATGAATTTTATTGTACGTACACGTCATCAACAAGGAGGAAAAATTGTCATGTGGACATCCGAATAGGCATTCAGAAAATATCCTACAAGACAACACCGAAGAGGAGAAAACCCGAGTAAGCAGATATTGAACAAAACCTGCTCAGGGTCAATCGACTTCATATACTACTCGAGATAAGTTAATGACACTTGGGGATAGTTAAAAGACATTTCTACTCGGGATCAAATGACCTTACTCGGGACCAGCGGGTATTGTCCTGACTCGGGACAAACATAAAAGAAACTGAATAAAAAGCCCAGCGTATAGTTCACACAGATCAATTCATTAAAATACACGAAGATATCCATATCATAAAGAAATCCCAAGGAGAATAGGATATCGAGCAGGAAAGGTTCCTAATCAGGCAACAACTTTATTTCTTCAAAAAGAATACGCTCTTATAAGGAAATAAGTCCTAATTGGACTACATTACTAGAGTTCCATTCGATCTCAATACAAGACTCTGAAATAAGAAAGAAGACAATCAGCTTCAGGCAAGTAAATAATCATAATTAAATAATAAGATATGTTATTACTTGTGTTAATAGTGGAAATTGGCCAGGGGTCAAAGAGAAATTTTTCACCCATAATCAACAATCATAAAGCCTGAAAAAGTCGTAAAGCCACCCCGCCGGAGCAGGGAAGGCCGGCTCGGCTTTAAGACTACTAGAAAATAAGCCAGGCGTAACCAGGATGAGCCCCCCATGAGAATACTGAAACCCGGGCTTCTCCTGACCATCTATCGGGGAACCTAGACTCTGAGGTCGAGCTCCACAACCGCCCTGTAAATGCCAAGGAAGTCTCCAAGCTCAAGAGACATTCGAAAGAAGCCCGCTGTCCTTGCTGGACATAAAGGAAGAATCATGCCTAAATCTACACTACCCCAGCTACCTCCCAGGAGGGTCTACAAGAACAACTCCCATGAGGGTCTACAAGAACACCTCCAGCCCCTAAGGGTCAGAGAAAATCAATCTTAAGCTTCTAAGAACTGAGTCAGAGCAGAGATCTACCTCGCTCTACGGGGCAACAAGCGGTTGGCAGGGTGACCTCCATAAAGATTCATGGCACGAGTGCACATAGGATCGTCTCCAAGTAATATTTACATGCACATCAAAAGTTTGATTCAAATAAGGGAACAAACTTATCTCCGTCAACGATATCATCAAATCCCGTAACAATTCAAATTCAAATAACGAATCCCGCCCGATAAGGAGGGAACGGATTCATGGGATCACGGTAAAGTATTTGCGAATTAAACACCTACTTGGACGATATAAATATGTGAAGCCAAGCATGGTAGAATGAGAGGAACGACAGATACAAGAAGAAAGAAAAACATAGAACAACCTACAAGAATAGATATACGTACAAAAAATATAGAGGTAGGGGGAAAGCCTAAATTCTGTATTCAGAACACGGCTACCTTCATTTCCACTATTCGACAGGCACCGAGTTACCACCACCCTACACCTCCGAGAGACTGTGAGCATACAAGAGAGCGATATGTACTTTAAAGCAATATATCAATAATAAAGCTCCCATTTACTAATCAGCCTCTCATCTACCTCTTAAATAGGTCGGGAACAAACGGTACCAACCCCGGCCACCACTTTAGTGGTAGTGGTCTCGAGGGTGTTAACAGAAATTTCTCATCTCGAGCAAATTTTCCGTCAAAACTTTCTGGCACCGTCTGTGGGAAACCCCTCACACCACCATCTTTTTACATTCAAAAAGTTCATTATTTCATAGTCATCATGAGGCTCCACTCCTCACAAGGGCAGCAGGACACCTCGGGACAGCCTTCTGCTACATCCAAACGAAAGGCCTCGAGGAAAGGGAGAAAATCCGAGCTCCATAGCCAGGTTCCCACCCACCCAGCCACTGTGCGAGCTCTGGATCCCCCTCTGGGAAGTCAGGTTAAGCTTGACCAACAAGCGGCGGCCTTTATAGAAAACATCCGCCTTCTATTACTCGCTGAGGGTATCACTATCCAACAAGCGGATCTCTACAATTAGAAGAAGTCAAGCAGGCCAGGAGCTAGGCAACCTGCATTTGATCGCCTGGGACCGCCCCTCGGGAATCAACTAGTAACAGAGCGGGGCTTCTGACCTCGATCCGGGATAGGCTAGGGCCCATGCGCCATGTTCCCGAAGCGCTGCCACGCCACCAACCAAGACAAGTCAGATCCACTGTAGATGTCCCTCCTCGGGGACGGAAAGAGCTCCTCTAGACAACGACTACAAGAAGGGAAGCCCAGGGTAGAGAAGAACAAAGTCAGCAAAGCCCCTGAGCAGACCCCTTCCCCCCCGAAGAAGGAACTGGGTAGAGGTCGCCAGTTCGTCAGAGGGATCCGATGGTGAGGAATCTGAGATCGACTCAAAGAAATCCGAAAGCAAGCGACTAAGGGACCAGTTGGCAGAGCTTCAGAAAGAGGTCCAAGTGATGAAGAATGGGAAGTACAAGAAGGACAAGAAAGATCCTCTAAGTGAAATGAACACCCCCTTCACCAGAAGGATCCGGGAGGCAGAGCTTCCGCCTAAGTTCAAAATGCCAGCTGACAGATTCTCCTGGACTGAAGATCCTTTGAGTCATTTAGAGAGCTTCGTTCAACATATGGAGGTCCATAACACAACCAGGGCCGCTATGTGTCGAATGTTTCCTACTACACTTACGGATTATGCTAAAACTTGGTTTAGGAAACTACCCGCTGGGAGCGTGGATTCCTTCACCAAGTTATCAACCGATTTCTGCTTATAATTCCTGGGAGTTAAGCCCCGACTGAAGGACCCGATCCATCTACAATACGTGATCCAGGAGAGAGGGGAAACTCTCCGGGCTTATGTCGAGCGTTTCTACAAGGAAGTCATCCAGATGGGGGTCTTCACCAAGAGAGAAACCTTCACCAACTTCAGAAGAAACTTGTAGGAGGGAAAATTGTTCAGGTCTTTTGCCAAGAGACCTCCGGAAATCGATCAGGAAGCCTATGATCGGGCTCTGGAACAGATTGAGGTAGACGAACAGTAAAAGGTCAAGATGGAGCATGACGACATGAGAGCCGAAAAGCGACAAAAGAAGGAAGCTCCCAGACCCGAGCAAGCTTAGAAAAGCCAGAACAAACCCCCTAATAAATCAACATATTGTTTCCCTCTTCCTCAGCCCAGATCGGAAAGGTATCCAGATAAACGGGCACTTCCTCAAGCTTTACCACCTCCTAGGACAGTAGCCCCTATAGCTCGTGATGAGAGAAGGTATAACCATTACACTCCCTTAAATGCATCCCGAGAGACAGTTTACCTCTCCATTCGGGACAAGGGTTTGTTACAGAAGCCCGCTCCTATAAAAGAAATCGTTATGAATATTGCGACTTTCATGAAGACGTAGAGCACAACACTTTAGAATGCTACAACCTGCGGAACCAGATTGACGCTTTTATAAAGGGAAGATGCTTGATAGAATTCTTACAACAAGTCAGAGAGAACAATCGGACTAGAAGGGAGGTGCAAGCCGAGATCCGAGAACGTGCTATGAAAAGGAATGGAGAACAGGTGAACCTGATACAATAGATTCAGATAATACATACTATCAGCGGGGGTCCCACTCTGGCTGGCACCTCCAACAATTCTAGGAAATACCATGCGAGAAAGGTCCCTTGTATGGACGAGGGGCGAGATATCTTCAAGGTCGACCAGAGACCGGCCAATCCCTCCCAGCTGTCGCATATCATTTTCACTGAGGCAGATGTCTATAACACCGTGCTGCCTCAGGATGACCCCATGGTCATCACGGTACAAATTGCCAACTTCATGATGCATCGTGTGCTCGTCGACACAGGTAGTAGCGTCGACGTCCTGTTCAAAGACACCTTGGAAAAGCTAAACTTGAAGCACTAGTGCTACAATAGTTGCACTACTCCATTATACGGGTTCACTAGGGACTCCATCACACCTGTGGGATCAAAAATCCTACCAGTGGTCATTGGAGCCGCACCTCTCCAGCAAAACATCATGACTATGAAATAATGAACTTTTGGAGGAGAAGCAAGATCGAATAGCTAAGAAGGTAGCGATCTACCAAAGTAGAATTGCCAGGTACTTCAACAGGAGGGTTAAAGCCCGAAGCTTCAAAGAAGAGGACTTAGTCCTCAGGAAAGTAATGTTGAACACCAGGAAAAGGTCAGACGGGGTCCTAGGACCCAACTGGGAAGGACCGTATATAATAAAGATGGTGATCCGTAATTGGGCGTACAAGCTCGAGAATATGGATGGTCGACTCATAGACCATACTTGGAATGCGGATCACCTAAGGAAATTCTACCCTTGAACAGGGGACTCAAGAGCAGGCGGCCTCCGACTAGTTTTCTTTTTCTTCTGACAGTAGTATACTCCATCTTCCATATCAATAAAGCTTGATTTTTCTTGTTTACTCCTTCTTCAACTATGTCCTACAATGGTTTGGGTCTACATGGAAAGTTTCGACATTATCGCCTCAAGACCAGGGGCAAGCAGGGGAAGCCCCCTCGCTACTCTTGATGCCTCGGCCGGGCACTACTCCCAGCCAAGAAGGGTCTGAGTATAAGAGCATAGTTGCCATCCAGATCTTGAGACCAAAAAATAGCTAGATAGCCCTCCTGATTCCTTGGTCGGGCTACCACCCCCAAGAAGGGTCTGAGAGTAAGAGCATAGTTGCCATCCAGATCTCGAGACCAGGAAATAGCTAGATAGCTCTCCTGATGCCTTGGTCGGGCTACCACCCCCAAGAAGGATTTAGTGTAAGAGTATAGTTTCCATCCAGATCTCAAGACCAGGAAATAGCTAGATAGCCCTCATGATGCCTTAGTCGGGCTACCACCCTCAAAAAGGGTCTGAGTGTAAGAGCATAGTTACCATCCAGATCTCGAGACCAGGAAATAGCTAGATAGCTCTCTTGATGCCTTGGTCGGGCTACCACCCCCAAGAAGGATCTGAGTGTAAGAGCATAGTTTCCATCCAGATCTCAAGACCAGGAAATAGCTAGATAGCCCTCTTGATGCCTTGGTCGAGCTACCACCCCCAAGAAGGGTCCGAGTGTAAGAGCATAGTTTCCATCCAGATCTCGAGACCATGAAATAGCTAGATAGCTTTCCTGATGCCTTGGTCGGGCTACCACCCCTAAGAAGGATCTGATTGGAAGAGCATAGTTGTCATCCAGATCTCGAGACCAAGAAATAGCTAGATAGCTCTCCTGATGCCTTGGTCGGGCTACCACCCACAAGAAGGATCTGAATGTAAGGGCATAGTTGTCATCCATATCTCAAGACTAGGAAATAGCTATATAGCCCTCATGACGCCCTGCTCAGACAACCACCTTTAAGAAAGATTCGAGCTTAAGGGATAAATCCTTCACTAAATACCTCAATCGGGTTTACAGCCCTCTAGAGGGACTCAAAGATAGAAGGCTCGACATCCTTAAATTCTAAATATGCCAGTAAGTTCAGGTTACTAGCTCTCCTTGATACGGGGTTACTTACTACAGCAAACCCACAATCAAACAAGGGGACTGTCAGCTGAAGAAGTTGAGCTAGGAGTTTCATTAGTATGGGGGCTCAATGCCAACAGACTTTTTTCTTATCTTATTTTTCCCCCAAAGATAGCTCGTTTCGATATAAAAGTTGGACGATCAAGCAAGTACATGCAGGCCAGAGTTAGATCTGAGATTAAAATTTTATTATCAAGTAAGGGAGTCTATCCCCCAACAAGGCTAGAACAAGCAAGGGGGCCCAATCTCTGGTTCCGGGCTACAAAAGCAATAATAAAATGGCAAACACAGTTGAAGATGGGATGCCCACCTCCTTTTCTAGGCATTCTAAATATATTGCATGGGAAAGAACTCAAGCTTTTTCTTCTTCCTGAGGACCTCCAGCCTCCTCCTCCACAGAATAAACCTCGCCCTCTGCTCCCATCTCCGGTCGCGGCTCATCCTGGTCAGCTACATCTACCGCATATGCCACCTTCTCCTAGGGATCAGCCCCGGCTGCCTCGGGGTCAACAGGATCCTCCTCCACGATTTCATTGATCACCGCCATAACTTCAATCGGTATAACTGCATCAAGGAAGGTTGGCTACCGACTCAGGCACGTTCCCCCCTTTTGTTGACTCCACTCCTAAGAGCACTACGGGTGGATCTCGGGCTTCGGTAAGGCCTTCTTCTAACTCCTCGTTGTGAGCCCCCTTCGAGGATTCACCGGGACCAGATACTGGAAAGGCTGGAACAGGAGGAGGCAGATTTGGCACCTCCAACTGATTCCCAACTCCCTCCCTAGAAGAACCAGCTCCATCATTTTTGGGGCGAGACATCTCTGCAGCCGGCGACATGACCTCTTTTCTATCCCAGCCAGCGATGCTGGAGAGATTGAATGAGGGAGGAAGAGCCTCTGCAATCTGATAAGAGGCATAGAAGTACCCCTCGTTAAAATAGGCCTCCACTTCGGCCTGGAACTGGGTAATTTGAGCCTGCAAGGTTTGGTTCTCAACATCGAGGGCCTTCGCCTCACCCCTCTAGTCATCCCGCTGGCTAGCCCGCCGCTTCGACCAAAGAGTCTCCTGATCAAAAGCCTGCTTCAACCTCTCATGGTCGCATTGAAGCTCAGCTAGCTGCGTCTCTATTCCTTATTGGCTGGAGGTCATCTCCTGGACCAGGGTCTGAGCTCGCGTAAGCAACCCCAAGGCTCGCTCAGGTTCAGCCTCAGCCTTGGCTGCCGGATCACGGAGGAAGGCTACCTGATGCCCCATAGCCATCTGAAACTTGAAAGCCTACAAAGGAAAATCATGTTAGAAAATGACAAATCAAAATGCTGAATGAAAAAGTGAAAGCAACGGTTACCTCAGCTAGAAGGGCGAACCCTTTGGTAATCATGATGTCCACGGGCATCGCGGTCATCCTAAATAGCCCGCCGCCTGGACAAAATGCAACAAATTGCTTCAGGACCTCGTTCTGACCTGCCGAGCTCTATTGCTGGTGGAGGCGAGAAGGGGCGACCTTAGGAATATCGACATCGGGCTCTCTGGGAACCTCAACTGCCCGGGTTACAACCGGATCATCAGAGAGAGATGATGTGACTCGGGGAGCATCGGCTGAAGCAGAGACTATTGGTAAGGGGGAAGGAATGGACTTATTGACGACTTGGGAGGCAGACCCTCCTCGGTTTAGAGCCTTCGTCGCCCGAGATGCAAGAAGAGCCATCTTGGACTTCACCTAGGAAGGTGAGGGGGAAGGAATGAACGGGGCAGCTACCTTAGTGGTTAACCCCCCCCCCCCCCTTATCTAAACATCCGAGAGAGCTCCCGGGTATATTTTGGAAGGAGAAGAAGGGATCCCAGCTCACCGGGCTTTGCGAGAAGCTTGAGCAACAACAAACACTGTTAGAGAGAGAAATCAAGATCATCAAAACTTAACCATCCAAACAAAAACAACAAGATAGATCGAGATACTTACGAGGGGTAGCACCAGATATCCGCAGGTACTTGTTTACCCTGCGGGGATCAAAGGGGTTGGCGGTTGGAAACTTCAGATTCAAGTAGTTCCGAACCATGATGGTCTTCAGCACGGCTTCAGACTCAGCGGGCAAGGAATCCCGACCTCCTGTGGGTTTGTCTCTAAAAGCGGTGGGAACCTCGAGCTCATGCCCGCCGATAAAGACGGAGCTCCCCCAGTCTCTTCCCACCAGTACCCATTCTTCTTTCCAAGCGAGGTCCTTTTTTGAAGCCCCAGGGATGATAAAGTTGAGCCTATTCTTGGCATTGGCATAGAATTGGCCTTGTGGAACCCCAGCAAGGCTACCTATCTGGAAAAGGAAGGCGAGCTCCTCAGTCCCGGGCTCCCTGGTTACGCTGATCAGCTCATATTGCTCCCTCTATAATACAAGGAAGCCGACTAGATGCCTCCAGAAGTCGAGAGTCAATTGAAGTTGAGCCAGCTGAAGAGCATAGAGAGCCCGTCGAAGGGTGAGGTGAAGAGGGAGCCTCACCCCGCTCTCAAAAGTTACGACGTGGATAGGGAGCACGCCTTTGGGAGGGCTAAAAACATCATAATTCTGGTGGGGGACAGTTAGAGAAACAGTGTCAGGAATACCATACTTGTCTCGTAGACGGCCGATCGACTAAGGGTCAACAGTAGAGTCGGGGATGACCCTGGGTTTGAAAGAAAGAGTTACCACTGAAGGAAGCTCCGCCACTGTGACTTGAGCCCTCCCGACCGCATCGAATTTCTCCCCGACATCAGAGTCTTCATCGACTAGGTTCAGAGGATTATCAGGCTGGTTCGAAAAGCCAGAGCTAATAGAGACGTTTCTGTTAGAAAGATGGCACTGGCGGAGCAGGAAAGATTCCTCATCGCTTGAAATCCCTCGCACCCGCTTACGAGGAGCTAGGTTAGGGCCTCCGGAGCCCCCATCCAAGGCATCAACACTATATGTTGAATCGACATTAATGGGTAAGGAAGACTTGGAAGTAAGCGGAGGCAAGCAGGGAATTCGGCAGAGAAAACGGGGAAGAAAAAATTTGAAAATTTTGAGATTTGAAGAAGTATGAAGAAAGTGACGGTCAGGTCGAGCTTAAATAGAGGATTATCGGCGATATCCTTGGGAAGATCACCTGGAGCCGTATTGCAGTCGTTTTTCTTCGAATAACACTCAGTTTCAAATTCAAATATTGGGTAATTAATGAGAAAATTTCGCCCTCATTAATTATCTTTATGGCGGAAAACTTTCCCAATTAAACAAAGAATCTGACTCCAACCCCAACTGTACCATCGATGTTCAAGTCAGAGGGGACTTCTGTTAATAGTGAAGTTTGGCCAGGGGTCAAAGAGAAATTTTCCACCCATAATCGACAATCATGAAGCCGTTAAAAGTCGTAAAGCCACCCCGCCAGAGCAGAGAAGGCCGGTTTGGCTTCAAGACTACCAGAAAACAAGCCAGGCACAACCAGGACGAGCCCCCCATGAGAGTACTGGAACCCGGGCTTCTCCAGGCCATCTATCGGTGAACCTCGGCTCTGAGGTCGAGCTCCACAACCGCCCCGTAAATGCAAAGAAAGTCTCCAATCTCAAGAGACATTCGAAAGAAGCCCGCCAATCTCTCCAGAATCACGCTGTCCTTACTGGACATAAAGGAAGAATCATGCCTAAATCTACATTACCCCAGCTACCTCCCAAAAGGGTTTACAAGAACACCTCTAGCCCCCAAGGGTCAGGGAAAATCCATCTTAAGCTTCTAAGAACAAAGCCAGAGCAGGGATCTACCTCGCTCTACGGGGCAACAGGCAGTTGGCAAAGTGACCTCCATGAAGATTCATGGCACGAGTGCACACAGGATCATCTCCACGTAATATTTACATGCACGTCAAGAGTTTGATTCAAATAAGGGAACAAACTTATCTCCGTCAACGATATCATCAAATCCCGTAACAATTCAAATTTAAATAACGAATCCAGCCCGATAAGGAGAGAACAGATTCATGGGATCACGGTAAAGTATTTGCGAATTAAAAACCTACTTGGACGATATAAATATGTGAAGCCAAGCATGGTAGAATGAGAGGAACGACAGATACAAGAAGAAAGAAAAACAAAGAACAACCTACAAGAATAGATATACGTACAAAAAATATAGAGGCAGGGGGGAAAGCCTAAATTTTGTATTCAGAACACGGCTACCTTCATTTCCACTATTCGACAGGCACCGATTTGCCACCACCCTACACCTCCAAGAGACTGTGAGCATACAAGAGAGCGATCTATACTTTAAAGCAATATATCAATAATAAAGCTCACATTTACTAATCAGCCTCTCATCTACCTTTTAAACAAGTCGGGAACCAACGGTAGCGAACCTGGCCACCACTTTCGTGGTAGTGGTCTCGAGGGTGTTAACAGGAATTTCTCATCTCAAGCAAATTTCCCGTCAACAACTTGTACAAAGCAATTTAGGGTTCTATAAACATATAAATAGACACATAATCTTGCCAAAAAAATATATAGAAAACATATACAGCAATCATAGAAAAATACAGAGAGAAGAAAGAGAGATCGAGAATTGTAATTATATTATTTCATAGTGGATTTTGGCTTGGTTGATCATTCAACCACCCGTGGACGTTTCTCCGGTCATCGAAGTTTTACCGCGTAAAAAACTCGCGTCTGATTATTTTCTCCTTCTCTTTCTCTTTGAAATTACAGCTGAAATCCAATCCTTGTTGGCTTTTCTCATACATCCAGAAATCAACGTCAACAAAACTCATGAGGTTTTATCAAATATCGGTCAAGCTCAAAAATTGAGCAACATGAGGATGAAGAAGAAGATGTTCATACTTTTTTAGCTCTTTCGGAAAACAATCTATCCCCTAAACCCTTTAATTTAAATTTTGAGGAAGTAACAATACCATCATATGTGGGTTGGGGTTGTGAAACCGAAATATTCAAAGACAGACCATATATTCTAAGATATTCAACATATAATTCATATAGCATTGCCTTAACAGAATTACAATAACTAAGAACATCAACTTCTATTCATAAATGTGTGTAGTAATGAGTTAAATAATCTTGTAAAGATTATAATTTAAAGCGTGGATCAAAACATGATGCAAGCAAGTAAATATTTGGAATCTCCCTATAATACTGTATCCATTTTGTTTTCATTGTAGCAACAAATGGACTCAATTGAACATCAAATTCACACTCACTGAATGCTCCAGCAAAATTAACACTTTGAATAAGAAATAAATTAGTAGTGAGATAATAAATACCGGTTAGAGCTTTGGTAGCATCATTAAAAACACGTAACAATTCAATAATTTTTATACATGCATCCCAATGGTTCAATTGAAGAGAAATTGAAGGAATATTATAATTAATAAAAGAAACTAATAATTCATTTTATTCAATACTTTCAATAAACAACTTATAAGTAGAATTCCAACGAGTACTAATATCCTTAGAAAATTTAATGGGACGCCTACCATTTTGAAAGCAATATTTTAACCTTAGTTTCTGGATTTTGTTATGATACCAGATATAGTTAATACTATCTCTAATTGGTCTAATATGAATAGAAATAATTTATAAGACAGCTTGAACATACAAATTTAAAACATGGCATGCACATCTTTGATGAAATAATTTATCCCCAAAATAGGGATTGCACAATTCCTGTAACATAGGAATAGATGTGGTATTGTTTGTAGCATTGTCAAAACCAATTGCAAAAATTTTGTTATGGATATGAAACTCTTCAAAAATAATTTTAAGGACTCGAAAAATATTTGAGTTGTATATGATTCATCGAAAACACGAAATGCAATAATTCTTTTTTGCATGTTCCAATCATTATCAATATAATGACATGTCACACCCATGTAATGGTGGGTGAGAAAATTGTCGGTCCATATGTCGGCACATACAGAAACGCGACCTTGAAATTGAGAAAAAAAAAATCAATTTGTGTTTTTGTTTTTTGTTAAGGGAATACAGTGCACGTGTGAGAGTGGCTCGAGGAACACGTTGCATTGCAGGATTTAATGCAGTTTGACACTAATTAACAAAACCTACTTTCTCACCAAAACTAAAAGGTAAATGTTCTACTGCAACCATTACTGGTAATTCTTCCTTATTTCTTTCAGACGTATAATGAAATAATTGATTAGTAGGGGTTCCATACCTTGACATTTGAGTTTGGTTATTAGAAGACCTCACCGATTCGACCGGATGACTTTTCCTAATATGAGACCAGTATGTGCCATATCCAAAGGATTTAGGTGTCGTATATGTTTTGGAATAGTATATGCACGTGATTTTGATCGTTTCGTCAGCTAACTGGATTTTCTTCATATGCAATTTGAAGAGATCAAACTTCGTCGGTTTTTCTTCTATTCCTGTATCAAATTCATCTGAAGGGGGTGGTGGAGGAATTGTAGAATGGGTAGAAAGATTTTCATTACTGAATACAGTATTGGGATTTGGGTCAGAAATTATTATAGGGGGATTAGGATTATGAGAGAGATCGGATCCAAATTGAGATTGAAGAAACTCGTGGTAAATTAGGTCATCAAAACTGACATCAGTACCTTCATGTTCCAAAAAATCTTGCATTGGACCCTTTCTTCTGTCCATATTTGTTAGACTTGAACCTTCTCCCCTATTTGCCATTAAAAAATAAATTACAAATATTAATAGTAAAAAAATGATTTTAAGAAAATAATAGAGGATGATTGTAAGAAAAATGATTAATATATATGCACTACTTTACATAAGAAATGAGACTAAAATAAAATTGTTGAGAGAATTGACTATTAAAAATTTGAGATTGAGAGAGATTGAGAGATGTTGGTGTGAAGAAAAATGAAGGGTGGTGAGGAGTATTTATAGAATTATAGTTAGGGGTATAAATGTAATTATATGATTTTTTGAGTTATTGTCATTGGGAGATCAGTGCGCCAACGGTCACTTTTTTTTTTAAGAGGTTGCCACGTGATAGCCTTTTATTGGTGGTTAATTTTTTGTGTAACATTTTAAATGGACCACTGAGAGCTTGTCACGTGTCTGCAATGGTAACATGACCAACGGTCAATTTTTTCAAGGAGACTGTCACGTGGCAACCTCTGATGGTTGTATTATTTATTTTAAAAAATATATATATTAATTGTCCAACAAAATCGTGCCACATGGCATCAACGTAATTAAGGGAGTAACGGTCATTTTTTTCCAAATAGGTTGCCAAGTGGCAGCCTTTGTTCAGAAAAAAAAACTAACCGCCAGTTTTTCCCTGTTTTTTAAGGCATCTAACCGTAACCGAACCGTTTCTAACTGGTTTCCAAACCAACAGTTTCGGTTACGGTTTCAAAAATCTGGTTTCGATTTTTAACCGTCGGTTTTACCAAACCGTGGTCACCCCTAGCTAGGTGTTTTACTTGATTTAAGAAGACTTTTCAACACTATGAAATATTAACTCTTTGACCAATTGACTTTTCCTAAATGTGGTATAATAACTTGTATTAGCATTCAGTAAAAAAGTAAGAAATGACAATCTAATGCTCAACTTCAAATCCTTTAACAAACCCCACCACCCCAGAACCGCATTCATCTAATACCAATTAAATAAGTTTATATCTTAATATAAAATTAGGGATATTATCAAAATGCACCATAAATTAGGGATATTTATGTTGTTAAGAAAATTGCACACATACACAAATCCAATCATAAACAATATTAAGAAAGCAATAAGAATAAAAAGACGACACCAAAGATTTTACGTGGTTCAGCAATTTCTCTACGTTCACAGAGCGCACCGCACTCAATCCACTATTTCAGAGTTTTTACAATCTCTCTGTCTCTATTTTAATCTCTCTACAATTCCTCTCTCTCTAGCAATTTTTCTCACACACTTCGCACTTTACATAATGGTAGTATTTATATGGAAGCACTAAGGTTGGTCAAATCCCAATTGGAGTCTATTTCTTTTTCCAATTACTTATGTGTAGGATTTCCTATTTCTCACGAAATCTGTAACTACCGTTGTCTAGACGGCGGTGTAGGCACGTGTCTGTGCCACGGTTCACAATGCTTGACTCGTCTAGAGAACACCGCTCCATATACTGCGGTATGTGCATTATGTCCGCTCCGCGGTCTACACAGCTTGTCACGCTTGGACACCCGCTGTGTGTGACGCGGTCTGAGTTCTTGTCTCTACAAATATAATGCAATTAAATGAATGGATTATAGTGATGTCACATCATTTGGGTACCCGATTTAGATATCATATTTGGATAAAGTAACATTATTGTTTTACTTTTGACCCCGATCAAAGTTCATTTTTTAACATACACATATTGATATTGTTGATCACCCACCCCACTTTTTAAATGAGATATTATTGATTTAGTCCCTATATTTTTTTGTATTATCTCTTTTTTATTCACTCATTCATTTTTCACAGGATTGATCCGTATGTTATCAAATACCACTCAATTTGATCCTTCCGTTAATTGGTCGTTACTCAATTTTAACGGTTTCAAAGGTATTTTTGTCTTCAAAGACATACCACATATCAACACATAAATCAATAGAATAAAATAAATATTTATGTAATACTAATAAAATTAATATTAGAAATACAAATTAAAAAAAATATAAATAAAACAAAAAGGAAAAAGGAAAAATGAGTTAAATTAATAACTTAATCTATATAATTTAAAAAAAATGGTTTAAAATTAATTTTTATTCCTTATTAATATAAAAATAAAGAGAGAAAATAAAAAATAGTCATGGGAAACATTAAATTTTTGTTTGTAACCACTTTTGAAATTTTATTTATTAATAACCACTTTTTTAAAAAAAAATCAGTGTATGTCCATAAATTACAAAAATATCTCTAGATTTGATTTTTTCTTTAAAACTGAAAGCAAACTTGAAATCATGACTAAAATCTGGCACCAAACTTGAATCACGACTAGAAACTTGAAATATTGTCTAAAAAACATGAAATGTTGAAACGTGAAATCTTGCTTAAATTGAAATGTTGAAACTTGAAATTTTGACTAAATTGAAATGTTGAAACTTGAAATCTTGACTAAATTAAAATGTTGAAACTTGAAATGCTATGGGTTTTTAAGTTTTTCGTTTTCAAATTTTGAAACTTGAAATCGTGCCTAAATTGAAATGTTGAAACTTGAAATCTTGATTAAATTGAAATGTTGAAACTTGAAATGTTGAAACTTGAAATGTTGAAACTTAAAATGTTCTGGGTTTTTAGGTATTTCGTTTTCTTCCATTTTTTCCTACAGATCTACTCACCGGCGGAAGGGGAGCTCGACGGCATTACTGGACGGTCGTGAAGCCCAGGCGACGACACTTCGGCAAGCCGTCGACGACGTGTGAGAGAGAAAGGAAAGGAGAGAGAAAGAGAGGTTCAGTGGGAGAGAGAGGAGGCCAGCGACGGTTCGCCGGCCTTCCCAGGGAAGCCGGCGACGGTTCGCCGGCATACCACCTACAGGAGAGAGATCGAGGAGAGAGAAAGGAAAGGAGAGAGAAAAAAAATAAAAGAGAGAGAAAGTGTTTGGGGATGGTTTTTATATGAGGATATTCAAATAATTTCTCAAAAAAATGGCTATTAACGAATAAATTTTCGTATGTGGTTATAAACAAAATTTCCATAATAATTGTGGTTATTTTTAACAATTTTCACAAAAATAAACATAAAAAAGCAACGAAAATAAAAATAATCATAAATCATCATCATCAACCTTCTAATTCCATCATCATCAACCTTCAACCTTTAACCTTTAACATTCCCAAGCCCACTGTCAAATACTTTTTTCTAGAAATCATCATGATGGCCAAAACACAACCCAAACCCACCATCATCCAGATTTTTCACTCCCTGCATCGATTCCTCTTTTTTGTCTTCATGTCGAAACCCAATCATCTCTCTGTCTTTCTCCAAACCGAATCAACAAAATCAATCTCTCTTTCTCGCTCTCTATCTCTTTCTCGATCTCTCTCTAAGTACACCTTTCTATATTCTTTCTCGATCACACTCTCTCCTTTCTTCGTCAATCTCTGACCTCCATGAAAACCCATCATCTAGTATTTGTAATTGATCGTATTTGAGAAAATCTAGGTTTTTTGTTGGGTGATTGGCGACAGAGAAACATAGAGTTGTTAGGGTTTTATTTTGTTGTGATTTGGGTATGTTGGTGTGTCTGGGCCAGAACGCGATTCAACAGCCAAACCATCATCATCCGCCGATTCAAGAGCCAATCAAAATTGTGATGCCTCTAACGGATTTGAAACAGCTAGCGAACGTGACGTGAGCAATGACGAACGACCACAACCACGACCAGAAGGTTGCGCCATAGAAGGAAGATGAAGGAGAACACAAAAATGACGCCGAGTCGATATAGGTTTTCTAATTTTGAAGGGGAAAAAAACCTGTATATAACTTCTTGTTTATTTGTTTCTCGAAATTTTGGTGTTTGGTGATTGGGATGGATTTTTGGTGTTTAGTGATAAATTTTACTGAAATTGAGATTTTTGTTGTTTGGTGATGAATTTTACTGAAGATGAACTCAGATTGTGTGTTATGATGTTAATCTGCAAGTGTTTTTTTAATTCATTAATTTTTTTTAAAAAAAATATCTTTTCATTTTTGTTAGTTGTGATCTAGATCCACACCATCTATCATCATATCTCTAACTATTTATATTTTCTTTTTGTTTTCTGTAAAAAAGAAAACAAAAACGATATTTTTAAAATTAAATTAAATTAAATGTAATAGGATAAAATAATCATTTAATTTTTTTTTGTCAACGTTGACTGTCAGAGGGATTAAATTATGTGGTTTATAATTTCTAAAAACAGCTCCAATAATTCCAAAACTATCTTAATTTACACCATTAAATAATGGTAAACATCTAACATTTTATCCACCATTTATATACAGCTTAAACTCTAATAATTCTAAAACTACCGTAGTTTACATCATTATAGATAATGATAGACATTACCACATTACCACATCATCAACCCTTTTAATTTTTTCTAAACCCTAATTTTAACTCCATTTAATTTATAGATAATTTTATATTAAAAAAAACAAAACAAAAAATAATAGCAGTACATTCCAGTGAAAGGCCTCATCTGGTCATCCAGTCTACCCATTCAACTTCTGAATAAACCAAACCAAGATCAACCCTGTTCAACAATGATGATTAACTTCATGGGTATTCATTCAAAACATTAAAAGAAACTAAAAAAAATGATAAACTTAATGTAAACAAAATTCAAGTAAATTAGAAAGTAAAGAAACAAAAAAGCTTACAATAATGAAGGATGCACATAAATGCAGAGCTACAAGAAACTACTATTTAACGAAAACAAAAATGTTGAGATGGAAAACAAGAAACTGACTGTAAACGTTGCTGAGAGAGAGAAGCAAGCGAAGGTGCGGAGGATGGTCTTGAAGGTGTTAGGGAATGGCAAGGCCTGTTCGTTTCAAGAAATAGGTTCAAAGGAATTTATAGCTCAACATTCTACAGATTTCTAAAGATTATATAAAATTATTTATAAATGGAATGAAGTTAAAAATTAGAGTTTAAAATAAATTAAAATATTTGATGATGTGTCAGTTGATAATAATCCGTACGTTGAAATTGCTAAAAATAACTACAATTATTATGAAAATTTTGTTTTTAATCACATACGAAAATTTATTTTTTAATCGCCATTTTTTAAGAAATTACTTGAATGCTCCCATATAAAAACCATCCCCAACCATTTTCTCTCTCTTCTCTCTTTTTTTTCTCTCTCCTTTCTCTCTCCTCGATCTCTCTCTCTCTCGCCGGCGAACCGTCGCCGGCATCCTTGCGAAGGCCGGCGAACCGTCGCCGGCCTCCTCTCTCTCTCACCCAACCTCTTTTCTCTCTCCCCGTAACTATCTCTCTCTTCTTTCTCTCTTTCTTTCACTCACTTCTCTTTCTCTCTCCTTTCCTTTCTCTCTCACATGTCGTCGACGGCTTGCCGGAATGCCGTCGCCTAGGCTTCACGACCGTCCAGCAACATCGTCGAGCTCCCCCTCCGCCCGCGATTAGATCTGCTGAAAAAAAGGAAAGAAACGAAATATTAGAAACCCAGAACATTTCAAGTTTGAACATTTCAATTTAGTCAACATTTCAAGTTTCAAAATTTGAAAACGAAGAACTTAAAAACCCAGAACATTTCAAGTTTCAACTTTCAATTTAGTCAAGATTTCAAGTTTCAAAATTTCATTTTTTTAAACAATATTTCAAGATTTCAAGATTTCAAATTTCAAGTTTCAAGTTTCAAGTTTCAAGTTCCTAGCCGTGATTTCAAGTTTGGTTCCAGATTTTAGTCATGATTTCAAGTTTTCTTTCAGTTTAAAAAAAAAAATCAAATCCAGGGATATTTTTGTAATTTACGGACATACACTGAATTTTTTTTTTAAAAATGACTATTAACAAATAAATTTTCGTATGTGGTTAAAAACAAATTTTTATAATAATTGTGGTTATTTTTTATTTTCTCTCTAAAAGTATCCATGCAATTTTATATATAAGAGAGTGCATGCTATAAATTATCTTTATCCTGTACGAGTAAATATCTTAAAAAAAATAGTTGAAAAATAATAATAGTAGAACTGTAGAAGTAGATCCTAATGTAGAAGGGTGCATTTAGTAGAAGTCTTCTTACTTGGGCCTCAATCAGCCCATCACAAAAAAGAAGACCTAGGGCTCGATTGAATGGCCCAATTAGCTCAAAACCTCTTTCCCGTCTCTCTAAACCCTGATTTGACGAGTGACCGCTTTTAGCTTCGTTTCGGTGCACCACAGGCACAGCTTCTAGTCGCAGTCCTAAAACAGAATAACAAATACTTCAGCAAAAGTAGGTACCAAACATGAAACACCATCTCTCTCTCTCAAATGCAAAGCGTGTCTCTTTAACATTCACTCATTAACCGAACCAAAGCTCATGCTTTCCATTTCACAAAACCCTTTGAAAACATAATAATAATAAATAAAAAAATCTCTCTGTATATGTGGATGCGTATTTGCTCCAATGGATTTGAGACGACTTTCCATCGCCAAACCTTATTCGCTCTACTTCCCAATCACACGCCTCCTAACCCACGTGACGTCCACCGTCAAACAACAACACGACCGCCATTTTGAACAGCGTCCGCCGCAACCGCAGACCAGTCGAGAGACCTGTAATCAACATTTGCTCAAATCGGTATCTTCTCTTCTCTCAAACCCATCTCTAGATCCTTCTAAATGTAAACCCTTCGTGTCCAATTTGTGTCCTCACGAGTTTGATAGGCTCTTCTTAGCTGTTCGATCCAATGTCAACCCGAAAACGGCTTTGCATTTCTTTTACTATGCATCCAAAACTTTTAAGTTTCCATTCACGGTTCGTTCTTGTTGTCTTTTGATTCGTTTGCTTCTCGTTTCGAATCTTTTATCGCCTGCCAGATTGCTTTTGATCCGTTTGATAGATGGGCAGATGCCGTTTTTGTTCGCTAATAATCGGGCGAATAGGCATGTTGAGATAACAGTTGCAATGGTTAATTTAAATGTGGTTTCCGAGCCGGTTATTGGGGTTCAAGTAGCTGATTTATTGATACATGTTTATAGTACACAATTCAAGAATGTAGGGTTTGGTCATGCTATTGAAGTTTTTTCAATATTAGCTAATAAGGGCATTTTTCCCTCTCTGAAGACTTGCAACTTTTTGTTGACTTCTTTAGTTAAAACTAATGAGGTACAAAAGGCTATTGAAGTTTTCGAAATTATGTGGCGTGGTGTTTCTCCTGATGTTTACTTATTCAGTACGGCGATTAATGCATTTTGCAAGGGAGAGAGGATTGATGATGCTCTTGGGTTATTTACAAAAATGGAAGAACTGGGTGTCGCTCCAAATGTCGTTACTTACAATAATATCATACATGGTCTGTGTAAGAATGGGAAATTGGATGAGGCATTTCTCTTTAAAGAGAAGATGGTACTGACGGAAGTGAAGCCGACTCTAATAACATATAGTATTCTTATTAATGGTTTGATTAAGGCAGAGAAATTTGATGACGCAAATTATATGCGGAAGGAAATGTCCAGTCGGGGTTTTGTAGCGAATGAAGTTGTATATAACACATTGATTGATGGGTATTGTAAGATTGGAAATATTGATGAGGCACTGAAGATAAGGGATGATATGTTATCCAAGGGGATGACACCCAATGCAGTGACATTTAACTCCCTTATACAGGGGTTTTGCAAGAGTGGTCAAATGGATCATGCAAAAAATGTTTTAGAGGAAATGATAACAAGTGGTCTGCCAATAAACCAGGGTTCTTATACTTCAGTTGTTCGCTGGTTATGTATCAATTCTAGGTTTGATTCGGCGCTTCGATTCATTAAGGAGATGTTACTGAGAAACTTAAGACCCGGTGATGGGTTACTGACCTTATTGGTTGGTGGGCTCAGTAAAAATGGAAAGCATGCAGAGGCAATTGAACTTTGGTTTAGGCTGGTTGAGAAAGGGTTTGCAGTCAACAATGTAACTTCGAATGCTTTAATCCATGGACTGTGTGAATCTGGTAACATGCAAGAAGCAGTTAAGCTCCTCAAGGAGATGCTACAGAGAAAGTTGGTATTGGATAAGATCACATATAACATACTCATCTCGGGCTTTTGCAAAGAGGGGAAACTGGAGGAAGGTTTTAAGCTCAAAGAAGATATGATTAAGCGAGGAATTCAACCAGACATGTATACCTACAGTTTGCTACTACATGGGCTCTGTAATATTGGTAAACTGGAAGAAGCTATCAAGCTTTGGGGTGAAAGCAAAAGAAATGGTATTGGACCAAATGTTTATACATATGGGGTCATGATAGATGGATACTGCAAAGCTGATAAAACTGAAGAAGGTGAAAAATTATTTAATGAGTTGATCTCAATGAAGGTGGAGCTAAATTCAATTGTTTATAATATACTAATTAGTGCATACTGTAAAAATGGGAATATAGCAGCAGCGTTTAGACTTCGTGATGGCATGAGAAGCAGGGGCATCTCACCAACTTCTGCTACATATTCATCTTTAATACATGGAATGTGCAAACTTGGCCTTGTTGAAGATGCAATATCTCTTTTCGAAGAAATGAGAAAAGCGGGGGTATTGCCAAATGTTGTCTGTTACACTGCACTTATAGGCGGTTATTCTAAGTTGGGTCAGATGGATAAAGTTGGGATTGTCTTGCAGGAAATGGCTTCCTTTGATATACATCCCAACAAAATTACCTATACTGTCATGATTAACGGGTATTGTAAATTAGGTGACATGAAGAAAGCTGCTGAACTTCTTAATGAAATGACAGAAAAAGGAATTGTCCCAGATGACATTACTTATAATGTCTTTATGAATGGGTATTGCAAGGAAGGGAACATGGAAGAGGCTTTTGGAGTATGCGATCATATGCTAAGTGAAGGATTATCTTTAGATGAAATTACTTATACTACATTGATTAGTGGGTGGAAGCCATCAACATTTACAAATCAAGAATGATAATGGAAGCTATCAGGAGGTGAGTGCTCTCTCATATATACTAATTTTCTTGTCTTTGAAACTGCTACATTTTTGGTCAATTATTTGAACAAATCTGATAAATGTCTTTTTGGTAGTCCATGTTTTTGGAGGTTTTCTGTTCAATTTACCTAATTCACGTCTCTCATTATTCTTTCTCTAGAAAGCTGATTGTAGATGACGCAATAGTGTACTCACCCTCATTTCCAGTTTCAAGCTTGGTTCTTGAAAGTCGAGCTGCTCCGAGATGGTGAAACAATGACATTTTCTTCACTTTTTCTCATTAAGGTACTTTCAGAATTTACTGATAATCATTATGAAGCTTTAATAGTAATTTTGGACTTGGCCTTGTGACAGATCTTTGTAAATAGTGCTTTTTTAAGTAAAATACGGATTACAATTACTATATTTCCCTTTGTGCTTTTCTGATACTAGCAACTAATGACTGAAGATAGTGCAAGGGGGAATCTGATATGTATATGGATTCAAACTACTGCCTGATCCGTCTGTCTGCTGTATGCACTGCAATATTCTAGATTTGGGATTAACAATGATATCATTTTTCACTGTGCTAACTTTGATTATCTTAATATTGATTTATGACGCTGCTGCAAATCTGTCCATTTGGTTTATAATAATTTAATTTTAATTGTGTATTAAATTTAGCAAAATGCCAACTTATCTAAATTTGCTGAGGGCTTCTTATTGAGAATTTATTTGATGTTGAAAGGTTTTAAGGCTTGGCTTTTTTTTTTGTTGGTCAGGGGTAAAATGTTCTTTTTTTTTTTCATTTTTTTTTTCATGTCCAGCCTGTAGGATTTGTTTTCCAAGACAACCTTAACTCAAGCTTTAGATGTGCTCTACCTGAGAAACATGATATCGTCAACTATCGTGTATATCCTTCTCCTCTGACCTTTCTGCTATTTTGATGGCTGGAATTTTAATGAGATGTTCAGTTACCAACTGTAAATATTCTATGTGCGCTATTATGTGCTTCTGGAATTCGTAGAACCTTTTTTATGCTAATAGCTGTGATTTGGAATTGAGAGCAGGTGGTTCCATGCTAGGTGGGAGCTCAGTAGAAAGAATATGTCACTTACAAGTTATAACACAAACAGGCGAGTCTGCAACTGAAACTTGGAAGCCTGGTGTTCCTTCAAAAATTCATTTATGGGTGTAAAAGGATATAAGATGATTAAAAATGAATTCATTATCTGAAGCAGAGAATGTTTAAAGGATTAAATGTTTCAATCTAGCTTGTTTGTAAATCTGATTTTTTCTGCTTTTACTTAACAGGATTGGAGAGAATATAAAGCTTTACAGGCTCTTATAATAAGAAAATTATGCTTTTTGAATCAAATCCTTCATTGTTCAAAATGGGATACAAAACAGAAGATACTTCTTCTGTGGCCAGGAAAATGATTTTCCAGTTTATGAAGGAAAGTGGATAGTAAATCTGGATTCCAGGTATTGGACACTTTTTTTTGAATCAGAAACTAATTTCTTTAATTGCTTTTCTTGTTTGGAAAGTATTTTTGACTTCTGGTTATATTATTCAATTTTTCTTCACCTAATTTTGTATTGTTAGATGTTAGGGTTGGAAGTGAAGTCACCATTGAAAATGTTAAAAAAGTGACTGGAGTTTGGTCAATCACCATGTGTGACCATGAAACTCAGGGTTAATTACTGTGGAGTTCAATGGACATCTATAATCCCATCGGTGGGGGGCGAACTTGAGAATTTCTTTGTTTTGTTGGTATCATGAAGTAGACCTGTCAATAATCTACCATTTTGCTTACATATTTGATTTAGGTGATTTAGATATTTAATTTCCCTGTTCCACTTATGTTCCAGTGACATGGGCCATGATATAGCTATGAGAGATGCTATGCATATCTGAGCTGTGGAGAGTTCTACATTAGCAACTCAAACATCAATGGCATTTATGATTCTATTGAAACTCAACCAGTCAGCTTGGGTATATCAAACAAGCACGATTTGTATTTGACATAACAGTTCAAAGTAAGTTGTAAACTTTTTTAACAGTGCAATATTTGACATTTATCTATCAGCAAGGGTTATGGTTTTTTTGAGTACTGCTTCTGCTTTTCTGTTATTTTGCTGCAAGTACAAGCAAGTTGCTGCCTACTAGGTAGGATTTTTTCTTGGGACAATTTTGTAATGTTATAAATAAGTAAATAACCATCCTTTATGCTACTATAATCTACTATAAGTTATATAGTATCTATTTTCACCACCTCTGAAGTACTTTAATATCTCTCTGCAATGATCTCCATTAACATTAAGAGTACTTGGACACTTTTAATAATACACTGATGTTTCTGGTTGACACTAATCTCAGTCCAACAAACTATAAGCAGATTATGGTGTTTTTGCACTATTGGTATTTTTAACTATGTAACCTAACCATATAAAAAATTGCAGGGTCACAATTGAAGATGAGCTGCAGACATCGGCTGAAAAATGGAATCTGATTCCAATACAGCAACGAGTTGTGGCCACAAAATAGCAGACACAATCCAAGAGCCATCAGACTTAGCACTTGGCCGTTGGTTCATGTATCCAACTCCAATCCTCTCTATTGAAGAACACACTGTCCCTAGCACCGGACGTCCAAATCCGAAGTCCAATTCAGCCACCGGAAACCTTCCCCCTGATGACACCACCAGTGCTGGCCCTTCTCTACCTAACACAACTCTTGATAGCATCAATCCAGGCCTGTGGCACTCTATCCAGTCAATCAAATCCAAGAAGTGTGCCTCATTTGTTACCTCTTTTATCGAATCATGAACTTTATTGGCAATATCTGATATTGAGCCTTCCTTCAATTCTGTAAAACTTGCCTCTCCAAAAACCAGAGACAAGACATTACCTATATAATTTGACATGGAATTTTGATCATCTCCAGGGATTCTGCTGCGTCCATCAACCAACCAACCCATCTTGCACTTTTCTTGTTTTTTATCATCAATGGCATTAACCATAAGCTTCCATACGTAGGCAGAGAAAGCCTCAATCTTAGTTCTCTTTTTACCATTTATGCAAGCAAGTTCTTGCAGCCTCCTTATACATGAAGCATCGATATAGTAAAGGCGTTTCAGCAAGATGTTTGTTGGTGGCATATTTATTATCTCCTCCATGCTGCACTTGACAAAAGTTTGATCCAAGGAAGGGTGATATCTGGGAGGGAAGCGGGCATGAAGGTAACTTCTCTGATGATTTGGTGTGCAACTTAATGATCTTTGTAGAGCCATTTCGGACCAGGAGAGAAGAAACTTACCAAATGCAGTTGCATCCCCTAGGGCATGGTCGAAAGTGAACGATATCGAAATGCCACCACAAGTGAAATGCGTTACTTGGACTTGCAAGGGAAAGTCAAGTGTTACAGAAGCTAGCTTTCCATGAAGAGATTCATTAAGATTGTAGAGGTCTAGATTCTTTAATGGGATATTAGTGTTGGCTTCTAAAATAAACGCACCGGAATTGTCACATATGATCTCAGGCTCACTATTACTTGGGTTCTGAGTGATTCTACCAGCAAAAGGGTAGTAATAGCCCAGGGTTTTCGCAAGGGAGAACCTAAGGGTGTCGATGTTGAAGGTGGAGTTTTCATCTTGGGGATGGCGATAGAAGTAGAAGTATGTAACAGGAAAACGGCCGGAGAGTAGGTCAAGGTTTGAGAGAGAGAGGATATGAGGCTCTGGCAAGGGACCGGTAGCTTTGACAACAGCTTTTGCCGTGAAGTTTACTTCAAATTTGGCATGTACTTGAGCCTCCAGTTCCATTTAAATCCCAGGTTTTTGAAGAAACTGAGTGTTGAGGTGCGTTTGTGGAGTTTTTCAATCTCTTTAGCAGCAGTGGTTATTGTTTAAGCATGTATCATAAGGCATTCTTATATAGTGGTAAGTTGTTTACGTGGAATGCCATATGGTTATGGTATGAAAATCTTGATGAATCTAATTGATTTTGGCAGCATCCGAGGAAAAAAAATTATTAGTAAGATTTTTTATTATGTCATAGGGGCACAGACCTAACAAAATCATTGCCGCGTTTTACAAACCATTTAGCACATCTTAAAAATTCATATACAGTAAAACCTAAAGTAATATTGTTGAGACCTAGAAAAAATATTATTTTAAAAGGGTTAATAAATTAATAAATAATTTATTTTAATAAATAAATATTTATAAATTTTAAAATGGAGTTTTATGTCTTTACAACAATTGTTTTTAAGTTTTATGTTTTTATTTGTATGTGTATTATACATAAATATGTACGTGTATTATACATAAGTATATAGAAGTTAATAAGTACTTACATATTAAAGGTTATCGAAAGTATAACAAACTTTGAATTATTTTTCTTGTCTCCTAATATAACATCAAAGAATCAACCATACGATGCTGAGATTGCCATTGATATGGCTTTTAAACCGTAAGTTGGTGAAAATGAAGACAACGATGGATTACGTGAAGCTATTTCTGGTCTACACTACGGAAATGTAATGGATATTGATCACCTTTTGAATTATCCTAGTGAAAATGATATAGTGATAAAATCGCCTACCGATGAAAACATTATTCAAGGGGTACCGATAATCATGATCTAGATGACAATAGTGTTTTTACCGAGTGTTTCTCTAAAAATAGCATTTCAAACAATAGTAACATCAAATAACTTCTTACTACAAAATGAATATATATATATATATATATCAATATGATTTATGATTTGTAAAAAATTAAGAATAAGATTGAGTTCAGTTTCAATATAAACAAAAAACAAACGACTTTAAATGTATATTTTAGTAAACATTTAAATTGAAAAAATAAAAATTATTTTATTTTTTTTATAAGGAAATTGTTTAGTTAAAAATTGATTGATATGTATTATGAATTTTTTATACGTTATATTTTCTATGTATTTATCAATTATTAATTTATATATTTACTGAGACCTAAAGGACTTTAAAAAGAAATATTATTTTATACATTTGACGATGTTATTAATTTATAACACAAACTAGAGTCGGATTGGAAGATTTTATTATTTAAACGGAGTTATTAATTTACCGAGGATATATTGTACCAATTCAAAATTTTAAATAGAAATTGATAGTATTAATGGGATATGGTGATGTTCCCACCTCTTGTAGAAGTGGTCATGGCTCCACTATCTCAACCCTGCAAATTTTGTTTTCACAAGAAAAACTGATTGAATGGTCTGGTTTGGTTGGCAGCAATAGCATATGATTGTGGAGTGAAAGTTGCTTTGCAGTGGTTGATTACATAAGAAGAATCACTTTGGAATAATCAATGCACTGCATACGTAAGAAAGGAGTTCATTTGGTTGTTGAAAATGTAATGGTCAAAAGTATGTATTATGGGAGAATTGAAAGCTCCGTCTTGTGGCTGTTTTTTAATACATTTTCGATTTTATTTTTCTCAAACGATTTCGAAAACACGTTTGTTAACCGTTTTTCATTTTATTTTACTTTTTTTAAGAAAATGAAAAACAAAACTAGTATTAAAAGTGAAAAATTTTAAAAACACAAAATATTTGTTTTTTGTTTTTGTTTTTATTTTTCATTTTTTTTTCACTTTTTTATATAAAAAAATAATAATTTTTTAAAACTATTAATTGTACTGTTATATGTTTAATATGGTTATGACAAGACGAGACAAGATTTTCAAATAATCAAAGTGCCCCTCTTATATATATATTCCAGAATAATTTATTTCCAACTACAACTAAAAGCATTCGTGTAATAATAATAATATGTATATATATATATATATATATATATATATATATATATTATAAAATAATATTATACAATATTAATATATAATATATGTTATATATAATTAGTATATTAATATTCTATAATATAATTATACAATAATATATAATATAATAATTTTATAATATTATAATATATCTATATATATATTATGATATATATATATAAAATATCAAATAATATATACTTATATAGGAAAAATGTAATATATTAATAATTTATAATATAATATGTATGTATATTATATATATATATATATATACAGTTATATTTTTATTATAATATATAATTATATATAATTTAAAAGTTTTGTTTTGATTAATTCATTTCTTAATATGTTTTTTTTAATTAATTTTTGATATGTTACTTTTATTTAATTTAAAAATTACAATACAATTATATTGGTTAATTATGTAATCAATTTATTTATAGTTGTAATAATATTAAACAAAATTTCAAAATTGATATTTCAATTTTTGATAGTTTTCGATATGCTCTAGACACGTTTTTAAAATTCAACACTGAAACAAAAAACACTGTTTTCATTTTCAATTTTATTTTCGAAAAACAGCAACTGAAAAATGCTTACGAGACGAGTTCGAAGCTTCTTGTTTGTAGAAAAGACCATGTCCACATTCCCATACAGAGGGAAAGTTGAGGGTTGATAGAGCATAAAACATCATAATCTTTTATGATCACCGATGGTAGTGCTTGTCACAATGTAGAGCATTTCTACTGAGGTATGCAAACACCATACGCATGTCTTCACATCTTGTCAAATACTATCAAATATTCAAGTACCCTCTAGTGACTCTTACTATTGCTAAGATATTTACCCTTCACACATATACATATAAATACAAATAGTTTGACTTGAATTCCTTACCACCACAATTGTGAGAGAGGAGGTGTTCAATGTACACCATTCAACCGAAAATGGATGTACCACTAGTGTTAATAGTGTTAAACCGTTCATATTGGGATGCCTGTTCTGGCAATAATGATATTAATTAGTACAACCATCATTAGATTTTAATTTCATTTGTACCGACGGTGAATATACATCAAACTATTTATATATATAACTATGATAGTAACTTTTTGTAATAGTTCAAGTAAAATCTCATATTAAGTGAGAATTTTTGTCACTCATGTAAGACAATATAAATAGTTACCTCTATATGTTGATTTTCATGAATCATATAATACTGGGGTTAAAGTTTTCTCCTTTAATAATCAATAGCATTTTCCTTTTTCTTTTTCTTTTTTTTTTCTTAAAAAGAAAAGAAAAATAAAAAAGTTGCTTAAGTCACTGTTACACTGAATAGTGTCTCGTGCTATATATTCTTTTTTTTTTTTTACTTAACAAGTTAATAATTAATATAAAAAGGGTCAGTCTAGAGTCTGGTGTCTGTTCTCAAATTAATATAGGATTCTCTTAGTAGGTTTACCTCAAAATTTGAAAGACCGTCTTGAGAACACCCTTTCTGGCTTTCTTCCTGTAGTCACAGCTCATAACCCTGCAAGTTCTCTGACTTTATCTTCAAGTAAGTTGCAAGAATCACAGTACGGATGGTGACAACAATGTAGTTATAAATTCTGATACTGGATTCTTCTTCAGTGATAAGTACCTGACGTACTAGGACTTAGGAGCTACCTTTGTATGTATGTAGACATGACCACGGTTCGGTTCGGTTCGGTTCGAACCGTGGAACCGAACCGTAACCGTATGAAATGAACCGTAACCGGAACCGTGGAACCTGTTCCGGAACTGTAACCGGAACCGTGGGGGAGGCGGTTCGGTTCCGGTTTCCTTTGAAAAAACCGTCCTGGAACCGGCGGTTCGGTTCCGGTTCGGGTCCGCCGGTTCCAGAAATATATATTTTATTTTTTTATTTTTTTATTTTTCTTATGCTAAATTGTAAAAAAAAAAAGGAACGGAACCGGCGGAACCGGTGGAACCGCAGGCCGACAGTTCCGGTTCTGGCTCCTTCCGGAACCGGAACCGTTTGGAACCGTGGGCATACCTATATGCATGGCTTTAGATGCATAATTATCCTATTCAACCATAAATGTGACCAAAAACACGAAAATGACAATACATCCCTGTAAGATAAACATGGTCCTCTACTTCACATGTTCAAAGTGCTTGTAGCACCATTCACCCACTATATATATAAGCTACCTTTGTATGCATGACTTTAGATGCATGATTATCCTATTCAACCATAAATGTGACCAAAAACACGAAAATGACAATATATCCCTGCAAGATAACCATGGTCCTCTACTTCACATGTTCAAAGTGCTATGTAGCACCATTCACCCACTATATATATATATATATATATATATATATATATATTTTTTTTTTTTTTTTTTTTTTTTTTTTTTTCAAATCAGTACGCACTGATATAAATTCGTCAGTGCATTGGATGTGGACCATTAGATTTACATATTTTGACTTCAAATGTATACATTTATCAAAACTTCTTCATAATCAATGGTCCATATACAGTGCACTGATATAAGTTATATCAGTACGCACTGATAGGAAAACTATATAAAGCCATTAAGCCGCACAAACGCCTCCCAAAATCAACTCTCGGTACTTGATCACATTTAATTAGCATTTCTTCTCAAAAGTGTATCCTAAGGCATTTCATCTCCCATAGCCACCCCATTTGGGATTTTGAAAGAATTCCAGCACCATCCATGCAGATAATCCATACAAATCTCGGGAGCAGCCCGTTTCTTGCCGATTTCTACTGGAGAGTATCATAGCAGGTCGATTAAAGGTCACTCCAAAGAAAGAACTCGGAATGGGTTTATTGTCTGCATTAGAAGTGAGTATGTCCGACTATATTCTCAGAACTATGCTAAGGCACACAGAAGAAGGCACGAGAACTTCCACAATTAGGGTTTTGGTATGTAAAATCTTCCATTAGGTACATCCTAAGGAAGGCCAGAGCTTTCTACAATGAGCTTTCTTGTGATATCTACGATATCCCAACAGTGATAGGTGATCAAGCAATGGGTGTTGATCCATACTTCTCAATCCCAGTAATACACCCACCAAACATTGCTCTAATAGTATAATTATGTAATAGATATACATTACTATATGCAATTGTAAAGTTGGTTCGAAACTAGAAATAATCAGCCATGTATCAAATTGGAATTCTACTAGAAATCTTGTATGTGGTTCCTTTCTTATTGTCATCATATTCAATTTGCAAATAATGTGATGTGATTTGTAAGTATCTAAAAGGAACTTTTTCATTGACGTCTTATTGGTTCAATAATTTATTACAGGTCTTATTGATGTATGGCTGAGGACAAAGATTACGCTGGCTTTCCATAAAGATTCTTTTTTTTTTACTTTACAACAGAGAAATTTTTTCCCATGCATTCCAAGTTGTCAAATTTATTCATATCAATTAAAGTTAAAGAGTTTGATGTGCAAGTATGTTTATCTCCTATCAATTTCCTACATTTTACTATATCCTCTTGGAAACAAAAATCTATTATTAAATTGTTTTCTTAGAATACACATTCAAACACCATTTCAAAAAATAGAAGAAGAAAAAGAATACACATTAAGACACTAATCATCTACTTTACATTCATTAAAAAACACTATTTCCTTAGAAGACCTACAAAAGCTAAGCACTAACAAAATTAGTCCTAATAGCTACTAAAATTAACTTTGATTCAATTATATATATTATGATCCCATCAAAGTGCTAAGCACAAGAACAACTTTAAAAAAGACTTATCAGCAATGATTCACTAATAAGAAATAGTTTTTACTCATTTAAACTACCATATATAGTCAAATCCAGTTAGAGTCAATCAGATATTAGACTAATAATTATAAATAAAAATCTATTTTATAAGGGAGAAATGATGATCATATATATAGTTTTCAAACTCATGTGACTAGGGAGGACGTCTCATCTTAATGGCCAGTCGGCCTTCAACTAAAAGACATGCTTAGCTGTGGCCTGTGAGACTGAGAGTCTCAGAATTTTATCTATTTCTAGGCTGACTTGTGTGGTCTTATCGATGACTTTCCAAATTTAATGTTAAATCTGCTCTCATTCCTCCCCTTTAGAGAAAGCAACTAGACGGGGTCCTTTTCTGTATTGCAGTTTGACTCCTTTGCCAAAAGGAGTCGGTCGGTTTTGTTTTCATTTTTCAACCACCAAAATCAGAGACAAAAGTAAAAGATGTTACTTCTATAACCATGAGTAAGGTGACACATAAAATTACTATTTGGATTTTACATTTTTTTTAAATTACTATTTTATCGTACCATATTGTTTAACATTAGTTTTTCCAACTAAATGGGATGTACCTATTTTGGACCAAACAATAGTAAATGTCAAAAAGAATTACACTCTTATTTATTTTCATGTTACTATCTATTTTGAATAACTTGCGATATATTTCAAACTCTCATTTCCTATAAATGCCTCGGGGAGACTTGTTCATCTGAATAGTTGAATTTTGATCCTTGTTCTATTTTGCTTCACACAATATCTTTTGCAAATTCATTTTATTTCTTGGCATAAAAAAAAAGAGGAGCAGAGCAATAAGGACTTGTTGGTCGGTGCCTTGGTGGGTCACTTTGTCCTTTTTCTCTAGAAATCTAGTAAAATGTGCTTATCTCTTAAGATTCAAGTTGGTTCTTCCACCAAATTTTGTTTTCATTCACTTCTTACTAGTTATGCTTTCTTACGTTCCAAGCACTCATTAAAAAGAATTATTAATTAATTAAATTAACCTATTGTATATGTTTCAAAGACAATATCTCGAGACCACAACATGCAAATGCAAAGTTCATTAATGCATTTCATCAAAAGTAATTATCAAGACAAACAGTTCATCTATGAAAAGGTAGATCAACTCAAAAGTCTAAATCTTCTCCGAAGAATGAGAATCCCATTACCTTTGTTAACAAATAAGGATAGCAAGAAATTGAACTGATTTTATTTGTTTAATTACTTTTTGAGATCAAAAATGAATTGTTAACAACAAGAACCAAAATTTTAGCCTAACCTCTTGGAGAACAAATGAAAAAACTGGACTTCGGTGGTATGAATTCGTTGCTTGGTGTTTATGAATCAACAAAAGCCTATTCAACCCTAACTTCAAATTCGGTACCGATTGGCAGATGATCACTTGGGTGGTATTGATTCGGTAAACAACCAACAACATCTGGTGAGTCTGTTTTTGGAAGTTCAAGGATACTGACCGGTTTTATGGAGTCAGATGGAGAGAAGAAAATGTAATCAAGCGTGTCAGTAAAATCGGGGGTGCAGTTTGTAAATGGTGGTTCTCCTCTTGTAAAAGCATAGACACTGCATAAGGGAATAGGAAGGTCTTCCAAAATTTCCTCATGTTGCGCTGATGAAGAGTAGCCTGAAACAAGATACTGGTACACCTGAAAAAACAAGCAATTACGAACCTTAAAGTAGGAGTATAAACATAACACTTATGAGATGCACAAACTTAACTCACGCCAAAGCTACATCTGAGCACTCCATGGCAAGGCCCCACTTAGTTAAAGCCCAAAATTTCTGTCTCACTTGGTTCAAGTCACTTCTTTATTTCAATTACATATTTACTCTAGAAATTAGAAAGTCAAATTCTTAAATAACTTTTTAGTTCTAATAAAATTTTGTAGTTGGATGCCATTTTTTAAATTGTAATTTTTTCTCTAATCTCTTCCCTCCATCTAAAAGTAAATCTTCAGAATCCGATTAATTTTTTCAGTATACATTATATTTCTTTAATCTAGGAGCAAAATTTCAGCCTTTTTTTTTTTGCAAGCCAAAGAAAAGAATACAATATATATTGAAAACAATAATTATGTTCCGGCGAAAAACTATAACTTGGATGATTTGGAAAATAACATTCAATTACTAAAATTTGTTACAAAATAAAAGCATTTATATGATAGTTTGGCTTTCTAAACTCTGGAGTAATTATTTAACTGAAATAAGGAAAAAAATAAGACCTAAAAAGCAGGTCCTAAAATGTAGACCTTTGCATAGCTTGGAGCCGTCAGTGAGAAGTTAATAAAGTAGACACTAGGTTTGACTCATCTATGTTTCATGTTAATGTATAGAGTCCACCAGCTTCGGGATTTTAAATCTTGCAAAATGTCTTTCAGCAATGGAGCTATAGTTATTTGTGAATATACTACCATGCATTATGGTGTAACTTGAAGTTCTACTATAGAATTAAAACGAAGGATTAATATTATATAAACAAACCCCAAACTGCAGACATGGAAAACAGGAACTAGAAATGCAATGAAATTAGTAGTAGTCAAGTAGAAACCTTATCGTTTGGGATTGAATTGAAGTCACCGGCCACAATAACAGATGGTAGACATTCGAATTTGTGTGATACCAGAATTTTGAATTGTGCCAAACGTGATAATAGATACTTAGCTTGTGCAAGCTTGACATCAGCCAATTCCGGGTCCCTACCAATTGAAACAAATAAAAATCAGAATGCTCAAAATAACATAAAAGCCAAGATGCATAAAACCAAACAATGGATATACTTTACCAATAAAGGTGTGTGTTTGCCACAATTATAACATGATCGAAGGGACCTTTAAGTCTGAATGCAGCCACAATTCCCACACAATCACGTTTTAACCTTACGCAGGGATCACTGAGATCACCATGATTCTTTGAAGTATTGTTTTGATGAGATGAACCTAGAGACAGATCATTCAAGAAATAAGCCACCGCCTTGCCATGTCACGTGCATTTAAAAGAAGTCAAGGGCACAAGAAAGTTGCATGGGCATCCATTGTAGATAAACAAAACGGAAAATAATAAGAAAACATAGTTCTTAGACACACAAAACATTACTCGAGCATCATCAGTCGGTTAGGATTTATGAACTCCGCTGGTGCTAAAGAAATCACAACTTTTCATAAACAAATCAAGAGGGCTTTTCACCCAAGCTATATTTATTATTTATCTTCTAGCTATTGATGATTTGGTGCTAAAAAAACACAACTTTTCATTAAAAAAAAAATCAAGTGTTTTTTCTGTAGGAAAACAATTAATAACATATGTAAACACCTCTGTCAAAAAAAAAAAAAAAACACCAGAATAAATCAATAACTGAGGTAACAGAGCGAGAGGTTACCATCATTTGATGCATCTTCATTTCCTTTGGCCAGCATATTACTCTGTTCTTCATCACATGACACAACTTCATCTTGTATTGAGTTTACAAGATCATTGTACTCTATTCTCTCCTGCAGGATCAACTCTGAGCTGAAGCAATGACAACTAGGATAGTTTAACAATTCTATTATGATTGAATAAATACATAAGTAAATTACAACGAAATTTTCCTGAGCACGATGAAAAAGTTGTTATTTTGAAATAAAGCATGCTTATTTAACTCCCATAAGAAATTCAGGTAGATTATCTTTCAACCTTTCCAGAACCTTCTTTATCATTTGGTACATCCAGTTGAAATGGATGAAGGGCCTTTACAACTGATTTTATCCACAAACACTTAAGCACTTGATAAGTGTAGCCGAGGTTATTAGCACTAAAAAAATTACAAAAAAGACCACAAAGAGCGAGGAGTAGAATAGAGAAAATTGTCATAGTTGCCAAGGAGCAAGGATCAGGTGCGGATTTGGCTCAAATTAGCTGCAGATAGCTAAAAAAAGAAAGTTAGAAATTAATGTAGCCAACTACGGTTTTATTTATTATTAACTTTATATATAAATCGAAAAGATTTTAACCAAAGATTTAGCCCAATCCCATGCTATCCCCATACAAGTTGAGCAAATGTGCAAGGGACAAGGAAATGCAGCCAACTAAGAACTACTAATTTAGTCAATATGGCTTTAGTTGGAATTAGTTTTAGACTTTCAGTGATAGGATTATGATGCATATGGTTTGATTTAGTTTTAAAATAGAAAGTTAGAGTTTAATTGATGTCCGTACTACGCTTTGGGTTATAAATTTTAACAATTCACTGCAATAGATTAGTCGATTAAATAGTTTCTCAATTGGGGTCTTCATCTACTGAATCAACTTATTGCATCTCTCTTGATTAAGATTTAAGAATAAGAGAAGACTCGGCATACCAGTTCTGTTTGTAAAAAATTCCACAACCATCACGTTTCTGCCCACTTCTCTGAATATATATACTGGAATAACCATCAGTCTTCATAATTCTTTTGTAAAAGTCATCATGGTCTAATTCCTGTAAGGCTTGTAACAGAAACCACAATTAGAAAATATCAAGGAGATGATATATAAAAATACACAAAGACATGAGTGCACGTGCACACATATGATAGATCTGAAAGGAACTCATGTTATGAACTTATGATGAAGAAAAATTTATAACTTAAGATCATGAGTTGAATGGATAGCCGGAAACAAAGAGCAAATAATGAGCCACCCATACTAACATATATATGTAAATTAAACCTGTAAGCATAGGAAGTCAGCACCAAGGTTCTTTAGAACAGTTAAAACAGCCTCTGATCGGTTTTTCCACCTGTGATGAGCACTATTAGCAAACATGAAATTATGCAATTACGTACTCATATGACGGTAAACATGCTGCAGCTTACACCTCAACCTCCATATAATGCAAAAATTCACACTATCTTTTTTAAGAATGATCAAAAACTATACATACCTAGGACACCTAATCTGCCAATTAACATAAATTGAAGGAAAAAGAATTATCACAAAATTATGAAATCAAAGTTAGAAGATTTACTTGAGGCAAGATGGCGGAGAGTGTGGAAAAAGAGAGCTCTTCACATAAACCTACATGATAAAGTAATATTTCACACATCAGAATCAAAGCTATAACAGTCTCAGAATTTCCTTCATAATCAGATAATCTAGCATCAAGGATTTCCTATCTATAAACAAAATCTAATGGTCATTTGATCATGGAATAAATTTGATGCAGAAGTCACATTCTGGTAAAAGCTCAAAAAGACAGCTACATTCTGGTTATATGGTAGAATGCTCAATGTCCTATTCTCTTTTGACAAGATGCAACTTAGAGAAATTTTTGCCGCATATTCAACTAAAATATAAGTACATTTGGATATCTTTCCTCAAGTTTCAAAGCTTGTGGAACAGAGTTATGAAAAATTGGATTATGCAGTTTATGATGATATGACATCAAACCGAATGTTTACAACTTACCAGCCACAATCAAAACAATAGTTGGCACTAAAGAAACATCACAATTAAAAGAATCCCATCTTACATAAATAATATGAGAAAGCTAATAGAATGACACAATAGAACACTTACTTTTTGACAGCTAATGGTGGTGATAAGTTTTTCATACCTGCGCTAAAATGTTGTATGAGACAAGACGGAATCTAACGCCTGCGATATGAAATTTTGTGATGTTGTGATTAGCTAGCATAATCAAATTTTACTATAATTCATCTGTTTCCCTTCTAATACTACTCCCTAAGATATATAATTATAATTAATCAGTCTTGTTTATCCAAGTGAAAGAATACTAAGTCCATCACACAATGGGGAGCAGGCAAATGCAAAGCTTGTTTATGCCAGACACAAAATCAAAGTATTAGCATCCAATCCAGTTTTCACAAATTGGGACAAGATAATGCAAATCTGATATAGACTTCAGATGAAACGAAATTTTCTTCTTCTTTTTTTTTTGTTGAAAATTTATAAAGTTGGCTCTTTGCTGCTTCTTTTAATTTTTATTATAAACAAATTTAGAAGTATAAATTCACACTGTTTTTATCTGAATCCGGGTCTCAGTTTCCAGACATGATTATCCATCCTAAACCAAGTTTTCCCAGGAAAAAGATAACAGTAATGAGGATTGAAGAATGAAGACAATATAAGAAAAATGACCCATACCCTGGTGCACAAACAGGGAACGCTGTGATGTATATATAATATAACTGGTGTCCCTACAGTAAATAACATTGTCATATGAGTGCAGAATCAGAACACTCAAGAATATTTGCAACGAATTCCAGTATCAAAACAAATATACATCTTGAATCTGGAACAAACTAAAGCAACAGGCCTTTTCTAAAAGGCTGCATATAGACTATATAGTTCTCCCAGCTTCCATCATTCACTAGTCACTACCAAAACAATTTGAAAAGCCTAAAAAAACTAGGCACGCTTAAGTAGTAAACTTGGCGCAAACCTATATAAATCAGGGTCCGACGCTTCCTACAAATTTTAACAAAATAGTTGATTCTTGAGAGTTTTAATTTCCCACGACTCAGATTTCTCAAAAGTTGAAGATTCCTGTTCCTGAAACTCTCTCTATCCCATTTTTTTTTTTCAAATAATAAGAGAATTCGACACACACAGTAGTGGAAAAATACATACTATCAGCTGCACTCCTTGAAGAAATATCGCCCCCTTCGACAGGAACGAATTTTGGGCACTTAAGTGGTGGCTTTGTGCTCATTTTTCTCGTATAGTTTCTGCAGTACATATGAACAAAAGGAATTTCAATAAAAACGTATCAATGATTTTACATAATCTTTTTTCTTTTCTAGTCCACAGTTCACATATAGTGCGTCCATGAGTTTAGACAGCATTTACACACACAGAGAGTCACCTTGTGAAGGACACAACTGATAGCCGAGGAAGCAATGGACAAGTCTTTAACATGATAAAATCGCTGCTTTTCTGCTTCTATACACAACAGACATAGCGAGAAAATTGGAGAATTTGAACTTTTGTCGACTGAGCCGAAATGCCGAGTTTATCGATTTGCAATTTGCACGCTACAGTATCTGTTTGTAATTACTAATGGAAAATCCTTCCCGACCAGTCAGATGCTGACTCTATGTATTGTCCATTACTAACTAGGCTTCACTGATGAATGATGACTCAAACATGTCAAGCCCAAATGGAAAGGCCCTGTGCTGTGTTGTGTCACAACATGATGGACCAAGGCTGCATATCAGTCGGCCCATTACATAAAGCCTCCCATGTTACCATTTGCGTTTTCTTTTTCCATTTTCCTTTTTTTTTTATCATGTTTATAGATATTGACCTTATCGGTCCAGATAGATAGTGTCCTACTTTAAAAATATATCTCTTTTTTTTTTAAAACTAACATCATTGTGGATTAGAGGTGCTGTCAGAACATGGCAAGCTACCACAATGGTGGTTCGGAATGCAATTACCACTCAAGAGGAGAGTCTCCTTGCATAATTTTTTTGTTTTTTTTTTGCAATTTTATAAGTAAATTTAGTCTTATTTACATTTACAATACCAGAATTTGAATTTTGGGAGGTAGAGCTTCGTTTTGAAACCTCCAACCATCAAGGCAATTTAATTTATTTCACTTTCATTATTTTTTAAATATAGTGTATTAGGACTCACCTCAGAATTGGGTGGGGAAAAAAACATTTAAAACAAAATTTGTTATATTTATATTATATTATATATATATATATATATATATATATCAAAGTCCGTACGTATTGATATAAATTCGTCAACGTGTTTGGCTATGAACCATTAGATTTACATATTTTGACTCAAAGTATATGCACTTGTCAAAACTTCTCCATTATCAATGGTCCACATACAACATATTGATATAAGTTATTTCAGTACGTAATGACAGGAAAATCACTATATATATAAACTTTTGTTTTAGATTATCACCTTTACCATAACTTGTTTTATGCCTTTTTCAGTGTTGTTTGTGAGTGGTTCAACTCCCACCGTTAGCATTTTTTCGGTAATTTTAATATTTTTTATGTCTTTTTTTATTTTTACCATCTTTCTAAATTCCTTTCTCAAATTTTCATTAATTTTTGAAATGAAACAATTCACTTCCTCTTTTCAGTCATCGTTAACTTCTTACCTACCCTCAATTTGTGGTTAATTAATTCACTTTTATTTTATATTAAATTATCTATTATTATTTTGAACTTTATTATTTATAATAGTTTTAGTTTGACATATCCAACACATCCAATCAATAAATACTAAAACCTTAAATTTAATTTTATTGTATTAAAACAGACCATCAATTATTATGATTTATTTTATTTTATCCTTAGTATTTTTCTTTATTATACAGTTATATTTAATTTAGAATCAATAAATCAATAATTTATTAAAAAAGTAGAAGAATAGAAAATTAAAAAGCATGTCTAATGATATTTATTAATCAATTAATTTTGTATAAATTTAAAGTGAATTCATTATAAATACAAAATAAATTTTTTTATTATAAAATTAGAATGTAATTTATTGTTTTAATAATAAATATTGTAATTTTTCATTGTTTTTCTTGTTTTATTTATTTATTTATTTTTAATATTATGTTTCTTGTTTTTATTTCTTATTGAACAAGGGTTCTATTTGTTTTATTTTATATAAACTATATTATACCATCAATTTTTCTTTATATAAAAAAACTCATTTTACTATGATCTTGATTTTTCAGTATTTTATTTATATAATTGTTATGTTATTCAAGTGTTCCACTTGATTAAAATTCATAGATCTGTCACTTCTCAACTACTTTAGATCAGAAAAAAAAAAATCAGCACAATAGCTTATATCATGATCTATGTAATAAGCACGTAGAGAAGTTATTGTGAAATTCTTTAATATTGTGTCATTATGACCTCCTTTGTTTTCCCAACAAACTTGAATGCGATAAATGAATGTTTGGAATGGCCTTTAATTAGTTTTTTTTGGTTAAGTTATAAGCTATTTTGAGGGTTTTTTTTTAGTTATTTTGTAAAACTCAAAACAGCTTTTTTAATTAATGAATTGTCTTAATTACCCTTTATAATTATGTCTATTTGAAGAAGTCTAAATTTTGGGTTTTTCTAAAAAGTTTTTTTTCGTGCTTTTTTAAAACATATGAATTGTCTCGATGTCTCAACTACCCTTTATAAATTTAAATATTTCGCTATACAATTCTTCCATTAAATACATTATCATCACCCTTTTTATAATTTACACAACTAAAAGCTATTTTTAAAAATATTTTATCAATATATCTTTACGATAATTTACATAATCAAAAACTTTTTTTATTAGAAGTTTTAGTCATTAAAAGTTCTACCGAACAAATATTTACTTTTTTTATATATATATAAAACAAGGAAGAAACAAAGAGCAGAACAGGGGAAGAAATACAGTCAAGATAAGCAAAACCACAAAGTGTGGACCTACCCAGGCATATCCGCCTGAATACACCTACTAACACAATATGGAAATTCTTCATCCAAAAAAGAATCCTCTAAGTTGTTGAGGGAAAATTTGGCAAGCCCAAAAGCAGATTTGTTCGCAGAGGTAGCAATCTGTCGAAACATCATCTTCTTCTGACTATCAGTCAGCGTCTTAATGTCCATGAGAATCAACCCTACCTCCGAATCATAGTGAAGACCATTATTAATCCATTTGACCACCTCAGCCTCGTTAACCTCAATAACATCAGGGGTGAGACCACACTCTATACCAAATCGGAGTCCCTTCTGGATGGCCACCAGATTAGCAATTGTACTAGGAAAGTTGGCCATGACAGTTTAAGAGCAACAAGCCAGAACTTCACCAGCTGAGTCTCTGATAATGGCACCGATCCCAATCTTGTTGCTCTCACCATCAGGAACAATAGGACAATTCAGCTTGAACTCACTCATATTAGGCGGCTGCCATTTGATCTCAAGACGGTGCTTAACAGTAATATCCTCATTCTTATTCTTATTTTTCCTGCAACACTCATCCAGATAACCTTTGCACCAATGGATGCTCTCAGATAATTCCCCACCAAAAGCGAGCACACAATCTTTGAATTTCCATAATAAGACTTTTAGTGAGACGGAAGAGATTCATCGTATAGGAAGGAATTGCTTGAATCACCGCTTTAATAAGAATTTCCTTACCACCAATAGAAAGGAGCTTTTCTCCCCAACCTTTAATCTTCCCTTATACCCGATCAGCAATGTCGGCAAAGAGTTTCCTTTTACTTTTACCAGAGAAACAGGGAAGACCCAAATATCTCTCATGACAGTTGACAAGGTGAACACCAATCAGAGAAGCGATTCTCTCGGCTTCAGCATCAGGAATGGGAGGGCTGACGCAAACCACCGACTTGCTAAAATTAATTACTTGCCCAGAAGCCCTCTCATAGTCTTCAAGGATTGATCTGACAGTAGTGCAATTCTCATCGTTTGTCTTAGTAAATAAGAGGTTGTCGTCGGCAAAGAACAAATGGGAAATAGCAGGCCCCCCCTACTGCACTTGAAACCAGAAAGTTTCCCTTGATTTTGCACCGACTCAATAAGAGTTGACAGGCCTTAAGCAAAAAAAAAAAAAAAAAAAAGGAAAGAGGAGAGGGGATCCCCTTGCCGAAGCCCCCTAGACGGCTTAATATCACTGCAGACCTCACTATTAATCATGAAGGAATAAGAAACCGAAGTCACACAGTTCATGTAGTTTTTTTTTTTTCCGACGGCATAGTTCTTTTATCTTCAACCACTTATAGCCCTAAGAAATATTGTATTTCCGATGGCTCATCAAAAAATGATTATTTCCCACGATATCATTTTCAATGGGAGACTGATGATCTTTTCTTGTCGGAATTTTATATTTTCAACGATTTTTTGACATTTTCCGACCATATTTAGGGCTCGGAAATAACACTTTTTCTTGCAGTGTATAAATTTTAATAATTAATAATAAACTTCATAACTTTTTAAAAATTTAATTTATAACAAAAATATATATATAGCGAAAATAATGAAAAATTTTAGTTTGTAAATTTCAATAATTTCAATATTGGTTCAAAAAAATAAAAACTTATTAATCATCTTAAAGAGTTTCTATTTTTTTTTTTCATATTATGACATTAATAAAAATAAAAATAAAATTGATAGAATCATTCTGATAAAAAAAAACCACCTAAGTGTTCATAATTACTATATATTCATATTTCTCATAAAATAATATGTAAAATATTATCGTCACTGAAAATAATCGACTTAACATTACAATTTAATATCGATGGAATTTATAAAAGGGTTGTATCTTTTTTTTTTAAGGAGTTGCACCCTTTAGCTATCCAACCTCCTTATAAATCCACCCGTGTGCACACAAGAAGATCCAAAAAAAAATCCAGTTCTTTTATGTTTATTGGTATATTTAGTTTAAAAAAATGCCATCACAATAAACAAATTAGATTTTGTAAAATTTGTAATTAAATTGCTTGAAGTTGAACAAACCGTAAATAACAATTCAAAAACATACATCAGCCTCCAAATAGAAACCCGATGGACTAGGGAGATCAATTTACTTTACAAAAAAAATAATATTAAAATTAAAATAAAATAAATTATATCTCCTTCATTATTTGATATCATTCAATAATTCTATAAAAACAATTCAATAATTCATATATTCTCCTTTCTTCTTCAATCAATTCCAAAAGAAATCCCATATCAATAATAATAATAATAATAATCTACAAATTAATAATCCCAAAAAAAATATCCACAAATTCATATGGATATAAAAGAGTTAAGAAAAAGGAAAAAAAAATAAAGAAAAGTGATAAGGAAAAAAAAAAAAAAAATTATGTGGAGGAGATCCGAAAAACTAAACATTTTTTTTATATGACTTTTGATTTTTTTCGTGTGTGTATTCACATGTGTACTTATAATGGTGTTGTGTATATATGAATGAAGGTTTGGTAGCTGAAGGATGTAACTCCTTAAAAAAAAAAAACTCTTTTGTAAATGTCACTGGTTATAATGTTAAGTTAATTTTTTTCAATAACGGTGATATTTTGTATATTATTTTATGAGAAATATGGATATACAGGAGTAAAGAAAATTTAAGTGTTTTTTTCTAATAGGAAAAATCATACTAATTTTAATTTTATTTTGTTGCTGTCACAATTTGGGAAAAATTAGAAACTCTTTAAAATGATTAGTAAGTTTTATTTTTTAAACCATTCATTTTTCTTGTTTTATAAGCTAATTATTGAAATTTACATACTAAAATTATTCATATTATATATATATATATATATATATATATATATATATATATATATATATATGTGTGTGTGTGTGTGAAGATGTATTGTTATTTTTTAAGCTACCAAGAGATGTATTGATACCATTACTATATTTAACCGTTTATTAATTTATGAAAATTAATTAAGAAGTTTTTTGAAGTTTATTATTAATTATTTAAATTTAAGATCATATAAATATAAAATAGATAGTTTAAAACCATACAAATATTAAATGGATACGGATATTACCACCCATAAAACTAATTAGTACACCTATAAAAAATAAATATTACTATAAACACTCATCCTAATGTCAATAGTAAGTTTAAAAAAAATGAATATATTCATTGTAATACATTTTATTTATAAACCGTATTAACTTATTAACACAACTAAAGTTGTTCCCCTTGTTAAAGTTTAATGGTTCTCGGAAACAACAACAATGTTAGTTACAACATTAAAATGGTTTCCAACAACGTTGAAGTTGTTCCTAACGAGTAGTTTTTCCTGGGAATAACTTTGACGTTAATTATAATGTCACAATGGTTTCCATTATGTTAGAGTGGTTTCCAAAAACGAGTGGTTTTTATAGATAACATTAGAGTGGTTTCCAAAAAAAAAAGTTGTTCCTTTGTTAACGTATAGTGGTTTCCGGAAGCAACTATAACGTTGGTTAGAACGTAAAAGTGGTTTCTAGCAACATTAAAGTTGTTTGTAACTAGAAGTTGTTTCCGGAAAAAACTTTCACATTATAAAAAACGTTAGAGCGGTTTCCAAAAAAAAAGTTGTTCCCTTTGTTAACGTTGACTGGTTCTCGGGAGCAACTCTAACGTTCGTTACAACGTAAAAGTGGTTTCCAGTAACGTCGAAATTGTTCCCAACGAGAGGTTGCTCTCGGGAGCAACTTTCACGTTATACATAACGTTAGAGTGGTTTCTAAAAAAAAAGTTGTTCCCATTGTTAACGTTGACTGGTTCCCGGAGCAACTCTAACGTTCGTTACAACGTAAAAGTGGTTTCCAAGAATGTCGAAGTTGTTCCCAACGAGAAGTTGCTCCCGGGAACAACTTTTACGTTTTAAATAACATTAGAGTGGTTTCCAACAAAAAAAAATGTTCCCTTTGTTAACGTTGATTGGTTCCCGGGAGCAACTCTAACGTTCGTTACAACGTAAAAGTTGTTTCCAAGAACGTCGAAGTTGTTCCCAACGAGAAGTTGCTCCCGGGAACAACTTTCACGTTATACATAACGTTATAGTGGTTTCCAAAAAAAAAAAGTAGTTTCCTTTGTTAACGTTGACTGGTTTCAACGAGAAGTTGCTACCGGGAACAACTTTCACGTTTTAAATAACGTTAGAGTGGTTTCTAACAAAAAAAAATGTTCACTTTGTTAACGTTGATTGGTTCCCTGGAGCAACTCTAACGTTCGTTACAACGTAAAAGTTGTTTCTAAGAACGTCGAAGTTGTTCCCAACAAGAAATTGCTCCCGGAAACAACTTTCACGTTATACATAACATTAGAGTGGTTTCCAAAAAAAAAAAGTAGTTCCCTTTGTTAACGTTGACTGGTTTCCGAGATCAACTCTAACGTTCGTTACAACGTAAAAGTGGTTTCCAATAACGTCGAAGTTGTTCCCAACGAGAAGTTGCTCCCATGAGCAACTTTCAAGTTATTCATAACGTTATAGTGGTTTCTAAAAAAAAAAATTGTTCCCTTTGTTAACGTTGATTGGTTCCCGGGAGCAACTCTAACTTTCGTTACAACGTAAAAGTTATTTTCAAGAACGTCGAAGTTGTTTCCAACGAGAAGTTACTCTCGGGAACAACTTTCACATTATAGGTAACGTTAGAGTGGTTTCCAAAAAAAAAAGTTGTTCCCTTTGTCAATGTGGATTGGTTCCTAGAAGCAACTCTAACGTTTGTTACAGCGTAAAAGTGGTTTCCAGCAACGTCGAAATTGTTCCCAACGAGTGGTTGCTCCCTGGAGCAACTTTCACGTTATACATAACGTTATAGTGGTTTCTAAAAAAAAAAGTTGTTCCCATTGTTAACGTTGACTGGTTCCCGAAAGCAACTCTAACATTCGTTACAACGTAAAAGTAGTTTTCAATAACGTCGAAGTTGTTCCCAACGAGAAGTTGCTCCCGGGAACAACTTTCACGTTTTAAATAACGTTAGAGTGATTTCTAAAAAAAAAGTTGTTCTCTTTGTTAACGTTGATTGGTTCCCAGGAGCAACTTTAACGTTCGTTACAACGTAATAGTGGTTTACAGCAACGTCGAATTTGTTCCCAATTAGAAGTTGCTCCTGGGAGTAACTCTAACGTTTGTTACAACGTAAAAGTAGTTTCCAGCAACATCGAAGTTGTTCCCAACGAGAAGTTACTCCGGGAGCAACTTTCACGTTATACATAACGTTAGAATGGTTTCCAGAAAAAAAAGTTGTTCCCTTTGTTAACGTTGATTGGTTCCCGGGAGCAACTCTAACATTTGTTACAACGTAAAAGTTGTTTCCAAGAACGTCAAAATTGTTCCCAACGAGAAGTTGCTCACGTGAACAACTTTCACGTTATAGGCAACGTTAGAGTGATTTCCATAAAAAAAGTTGTTTCTTTTGTTAACGCTGACTGGTTTCCGGGAGCAACTCTAACGTTTATTACAACATAAAAGTGGTTTCCAACAACGTCGAAGTTGTTCCCAACGAGAAGTTGCTTCCGGGAGCAACTTTCACGTTATACATAACGTTAGAGTGGTTTCCAACAAAAAAAAAAGTTGTTCCCTTTGTTAATGTTGACTGGTTCCCGAGAGCAATTCTAACATTCGTTACAACATAAAAGTGGTTTCCAGCAACGTCGAAGTTGTTCCCAACAAGAAGTTGCTTCCCGGAGCAACTTTCACGTTATGCATAACGTTAGAGTGTTTTCAAAAAAAAAAGTTGTTCCTTTTGTTAACGTTGAGTGGTTCCCGGGAGCAACTCTAACGTTGGTTACAACGTAAAAGTGGTTTTCAAGAACGTCGAAATTGTTCTCAACTAGAAGTTGCTCCCGGGAACAACTTTTACGTTATAAATAACGTTAGAGTGGTTTTAAAAAAAATTTATTCATTTTGTCAACGTTGACTGGTTCCCAAGAGCAACTCTAACGTTCGTTACAACGTAAAAGTGGTTTCTAGCAACGTCAAAGTTGTTCCCAACGAGAAGTTGCTCCCGGGAACAACTTTCAAGTTATAGATAACGTTAGAGTGGTTTCCAAAAAAAAAAGTTGTTCCCTTTGTTATCGTTGACTGGTTTTCGGGAGCAACTCTAACGTTGACTGGTTCTCGAGAGCAACTCTAACGTTGACTGGTTCTCGAGAGCAACTCTAACGTTGGTTATAACGTAAAAGTGGTTTTCAAGAACGTCGAAGTTGTTCCCAACGAGAAATTGCTCTCGGGAACAACTTTCACGTTATAGATAACGTTAGAGTGGTTTCCAAAAAAAAAGTTGTTCTTTTTGTATTTAACTTTTCCATGAATTTTTTTATATTTTTCTACAACTTCTCATTCCATTTACTTTAATATTTTAATTTCATTAATGAAATAATTTCTTTAATTGTATTTATCTATTATATTTTTATATTGTATTATGTTTTTGTGAAAATTATTATGGTGTTAACAATACTTTCAATTTTGTATTATTAGCAAAATTAATTTTATTAATTAATTATATACTTTCAACTTGTTTTATAATTTTTCATATTTACTATCATATATTTAATTGTAAGATTACATTAACTATTAATATAATGTTAATAATTTAGTTTTAAAAATTTGTTAATGTTTATTAGTATTATAATAAATAGAAAAAGTAACCGGTTGAAAACCGGCTGATGGCATCAATTGCATGTTAGTTGACAGCAAAATAAAATTGCCAATGTCTATCCATTTTTAAAAGGTATACTAGCCATCTCCTTTTCTAGATAAAAGTTGGGTTAAATCAACTGCTTTAATGACTAAAGAGTAAAGTCAATTATGCCTTTTCGGAGGCGCCCACAAGAGTCATTGTCTGCTGTTCTGTATGATGTTAATGTTGAATAAATCTCCAATAATTCAATTATTGTTCTCCAATAATTCAACTATCGACTTATCGTTAACGCATCAAATCAAATTATATACTTCTCAATGGTTTTCTAATAAATCAAGGTCCGAATAAATTGAAAAAAATATATATAAATTTTGCAACCACCAAAAATAATTTCTCCGAAAGTTATTAGAAGAAGAATTCCAGACCTCGCCTTCCAATAATAATTTGGGATGACTGGATGAGGATAGTGTTAGCATTGTATGTAATTACACATACGAGTGGTGCTATTGGTACACCCACTTAGATATGACCACGGTTCGATTCGAACTGTGGAACCGAACCGTAACCTTGTGAAATGAACTATAACCGTAACCTTGTGAAATGAACTATAACCGTAACCTAAACCTTAAAATCGGTTCCGGAATCGGAATCGGAATCGAAACCGTAACCGTGGATCTGAAGGTTATGATCCGATTCTCCTCGGAAAAAAACCGCCTTGGAACCGTCGCTTCCAGAAAAAAAATATTTTATTATTTTTTTGTTAATTTTTCTTAAGCTAAATTGTAAAAAAAAAAATGAACCGAACCGGAACCGCCGGTCCACGGTTTCAGTTCCGGTTCTAACTCAGTTTAGAACTAGAACCGGAACCGGAACCGGAACCGGAACCGGAACCGAAACTGGAACCGAAACTGACGGTTCAGAACTGAGCCGAACCGAACCGAACCGAACTGAACCGTGGTCATGTATACACCCACCACTAAACTATTTATGTCTCACTTTTTAAATTATTTTAATATTCTATGTTTCCTTTATTAAATGACTTAAATAGACATACAATTTTTATCAAAAAATCTTGTATAAACTAAAGCTAATAAACCCCCACTTTCCTTATTTCAAAACCATAATGACAAAAGCTTTAATGACGTAGATTATTTCAAATCAATAAATATTTACTATTTTTATTCATATTTTCTTTCAGGTCCCCATCTCATATTTCTCATGTTTAGTGTTTATTGATTTATTACTATTTTTGTTTATTTTTTCTTTTAGATCTCGATCTCATATTTACCATGTTTAATTATTATTTATTGATTTTATTGTTTCACATGTTTGTTTTAATTTTCTTCTCAAATTCCAGATCCATGTTTGCTACTTTTTTTTTTCTTTTGGTATATTTTATTTCAGATCTTATAGGTATACTATAATTTGTATTAATTTTTTTATAGGTTTTATTCCGGATCTTCCAAAGTTAGTTTAATGTTATTTACAAAAAAAATAAAATAAAATTACGGAATCACAACCAAGAAAACATAATCTCTGACAAAACGAAACCACATCAAAACTTTAACTCAATCGTTAAAAAAAAAATCATCAGACGATTAATATTACATTCACAATCCAACTGACTACAAAAAAAAAGTGCATCTAATAAATATGGTTTTACCATGAAATAAGAAGAAATTTTTTTTCTACGATAGGATGTGAGACAACTATATATAATGATTAGAGATGAATTGTATTTCTATTTTTATTTTTTTGAAAAAGATATGAGGTGTATTAAGTTTTTTTTAAAAAAAAGTAAAAGGGTAGTTATGGAAATAAATCAAAAATAATAATAAAACCATATAATTTTATATAATTAAATAAAAATTTTAAAAAGTGGGACATAAATAGTTCAGTAGTGGGGTGCCGATAGCACCACTCTAAACATATATCTTCGTATTAAATACATAAGCATGAAAATCGTACCTGAATTTTTTGAATCCATTGAATAGTGCAAGAAACCCAACATGAAAATAAAATAAAAATAATAATTAAAACAATAGAGAGTTTTCTATTCTCTACTCACATTTCTCATATTGTTTAATGAGAAGACAATTTTGTAATATGTTATATGAGTGAGAGTAAGGACCCCCTATATATATATATAGTATAACTTCAAAGAATCCTAACCCATAAAGGATTCTCAACCCTAATAGGATGACTAGTCCTAAAAGAAATACTAGGCCCACACATATATAATAGCTCATACCATATTCTACATTTATTTAATGTAGCTAAGGTGCACTAAGCCTAACAAATATTGATCACAATCAAACGGGTTTTATCCGGTCAACTCTCACTTACTTAAACATTCCAATCAATTCGGTTTTTCATAAACATAAAATATAATGTCATATGTTGCTCACAATTTTATAAGAACCTTACATTCTCCCACCTGAGCTATATAGATATTATTATTTTAGATTTAAAAATTCATTTTAGAAAATGACTCTCCGAATTGACAAACAATTATATGTGGCCACAACGAACATTTAAGAGAGTAACACCTTCCTTCCCCTTAGTCCAATAGAACCTTAAGAATCCAACTACATAGATCATTACATATTTAATCAACATAAGACCATATGTAATCAAAATACCCATAGCTCTACCTTCCCGGGTAAAATGGTATGTATGTGTGGTATGGAAATTACATGCAAATGTGATCATCATACCTATTTCCATATAGGTCCAACTTCGTATAATACGAAGCAGCTTAAGATGAGTAAACTTAATGTCTTAAGCAATTTACACTCATTGGCAAAACACTTTAACCATGAGTTCAACCTCCTTTAAGACGGACAAATCCTTTTGTCTTAAGTAATATTCACTCATCGGTGGAAGCTTTATACCTTATGAGTGAAGTGCTCCCTCAAAACCAAAAGTTTTGAGATATCCTGCCACAATAAAAAATATACATGTGCGCATATCATGACAAATAACATACATATACAATGTACAAATATATTCTCAAGAATAAAATTTTATTAAACAGAAAATTGCAGTTAATTTAAAAACAAAAACATAACTCCTACTAACCAAGCATATCATAACTATCTACTAACCCCATACGGGTAACATGCCCTTTAAAAACCTTTGGAGATAATCCTTTGGTTAGGGGATCAACTATCATCTCTTCTGTGGCAATATGAATAATAGAAGTTTACAACTCCTGAACTTTCTCTATAACCACATGATACTTGATCTCTATATGTTTAGATCATGAAGATCTTTTATTGTTCTTAGAGAAAGAAACTATTGCGGAATTGTCATAATAGATTGTCAATCGCTTAGAAATTGAATCCACAATCTGTACCCTAAAATGAAATTCCACAACCAAACTGCTTGGATTTTTGCCTCATAACATGTTGTTGGGGTTTATGCCCTAAAGATGTCATTTGTAAATGGATTTATGAAATAAATAAAAAGAAAAGTTCAATTCATTCTTGTTGTGTTGTTTATTTTATGACTTGTGCAAATATTTAACATCCAAGATTGTCGGATGTAATCTCGAACTGTATATAAAGTGGCATATACGGATGAATACACTAAGAGACGTGCAATCTAAAGAGTCCATAGATAGCAAATAAAGTTGGGTACTTTATTTGTGGTTAATCTATAACTGCGGTCCATTCCGTTATGTACGATGATTTTATCCTGAATCATTCATATGAGATATGGGAATGGAGGCACCTTGTATGATGTGATCTTATAGGACTGGATCATGATCTATATGAATCTCTCACCAAGATCCGTTTACCGATGAGATTCATATATATATCAACTAATGATGGTTATATGTGGGTGATCTTAATCCTGAGTGTCTTATCGATTCCTTCAGGTTCGATCGTGGTCTTTGATATACCATGGGTAAGGTCGGATGCTGTTCCCGATCAATATGCTCCGTATGTTGGGATTACGGTTTTGCTTATGGTTGGAAAGGTTTGTACACAATAGTGGAATCCACTTCTTCTTGTGAGAAGTAGATGGTAGTTCCCTTAAGGGTTGATTCGGGGCTTGGACAATATGAGCGCTCTCCTAATTCCTTGAGGAAATAAGATTTATTCAATTAGAGAATCAATGGTACTTAAATGATATATGTGATTAGAGGGGTATAACGGACATTATGACCAAACTCTAATTATGAACTACTGTGGATGATCACACCATATGTAACAGTTATATCGATAAATACCGAGTTGTATCGGTCTGTGTAAAAACGTTTACAGTTGAGAGAGTGCAGCTTCGGGTTTTTAGTGGAATAACACCGAAGTTAATAATCAAGGAATGTTAATTAAAGAGTTTAATTAATGATTCCGAGGATTATTGAAGCTCAAAATACTGTGGGTCCATTAGGTTCCCTTGTTAGCCCGATCGATTTAGGTAACAAGGGTCACGGTTAATTAATTGGATTGTCCAATTAATTGTGTTACAAAAGTGACACGTAAATATTCGAGAATTAATTGAATAATGAGATTATTTAATTAATGAATGTTAATAGTTAAATTAATTAAATAATTATATTATTTAATTACATTGATAATTATGAATTATTAATTAAATATTAATTGGAGGGTGTTAGTTGATATATGGATTTAGGTGAAGATAAAATAATATGATTATTTTATTTTACTAAATCATTTATCTAAGTATTTGAATTTAAGTTTAAATTTAAAATACTTATTATGACTTTTAATATATTATATATATTTGAAAAGGATAATTAAAAGATATCAATTAATAACACAAAAGATTGTATTGGATGTAAATTGGTGAGTGCATATGAAACAATAGTCAAAAGTATAATTTACATATGATGCAAATATCTAATACACATAATATATATAAATTCATAATACTTGAATGACTTTTAATATAGTCAAAAGTCATAATACTTATTATGACTTTTAATATATTAGATATATTTGAAAAGGATAATTAAAAGATATCAATTAATAACACAAAAGATTATATTGGATGTAAATTAGTCAAAAGTATAATTTACATATGATGCTGATATCTAATACACATAATATATATAAATATAAGCAAGTGGTGGCGTGAGACAATGATTTAGATTTTTAAAAGATTTTTTTTTTTTTGCTTTGTGCGTGAAACAAGAAAAAAAAACTTGACTTTGTGCGTGAAAGTACCCATTTTTTTATTTTCAATAGAATTATTCTAGTTGTTTTGACTTTGAAGAAAGAGTTTCTTTAAGTCTTTTCTCTACATTTTCCATTCAAGTTTTTGAGACCGTGACGTGTCCACACACAGTTACCAGTCTCGGAAGATAGCGAGGAAGATCTAGTGGTTCAGACAGGAGTACATTGTAAAGTGAAGAAGCTTCCAAACGTTGGTAAGATTGATTCAGACAAGAGCATATCGAAAAGTGAAGGAGCCTCCAAACATTGGTAAGATTTTCTTATTGATTATATTGATTTCAATTTCCTGCGTTTACATATTGTATGTATTAGTTCCGAAAAATAATTACGATCTCAAGTTCACTGGTCCTAGATACAGATTATGATCTGTATTAAAAATTTTAAAACCTAGTTCCGCTGCGTAACCGGTGAACGGGGTTCCAACACATGCCATAAACTCAGCTTGCATAGTAGATGAAGCTGTAAGTGTCTGCTTGACATTCTTCCACGATATGACTCCACCAGCCAACATAAACACAAAACCTGAAGTGGATTTTAGATCATCTATACAACCAGCAAAATCTGCATCTGCATCTGCATAGCCAACAACTTTCAATAAGTCTGAACACCTATAAGTGAACATGAAATCCTTTGTTCGCTGCAGATAACGCATAACTTTCTTTGCTGCTGTTCAATGATGAATGTCAGGATTACTTTGAAATCTTCCAAGTACTCTAATTGCAAAAGCAATATCAGGACGTGTACAAACCTGTGCATACATCAAACTGTTGGAGCCCCGTTCACCAGGTCGCGCAGTGGAAATGGATTTTAAAAATTTTATACATATTGTAATCTGTATCTAGGACCAGTGAACTTGGGATCATTATTATTTTCGGAACAAATACATATAAAAATTATTACACTAATAAAATATATATGTAAATACTGGAAATCGTAATTAATAATAAAAAAGAATATTAAGAAGCTTACCAACGTTTGAATGCTCCTTCACTTTTCGATATGCTCATGATCTGTACCACCGATCTTCCTAACTATTCCTGGGACTGGTAACTGCGTGTGGACGCGTCATGATATCAAGAACTTAGAATGGAGGATGTAGGAAAACTAAGAAACTGTTTCTTAATTTTCACTATACAAAACTTGCATTGTTTGCATCTCATGCACTTAAAACTTTTCTCTTGTTGATTTCATGCACACAAGCACGCTCAAAGCCAAGAGACCAATTAAAATAAATAATATCAGTGAAAGTTCCACGCACTCTTTTTCAAAGCCAAAACAAAACAAAACAAAAAAAACCTTTTTTTATCTTTTTGTATTGATATCACTTATACTCACGCACACCTTTTTTTTTTTTGCATGTGATTTTTTTTTTTCACAATATATCATATATATAACTTTTAAAAAACATCTGATCAAATCTAATTTGATTTTTAAAAGTTTTCAAAAAAAAAATATCCCATATTATTTATTTGATTTTTCTTTTGAATTCAAACTAATTAAATTCAAAAATAAAATATTTAATTTAATAAAATAAAATAATCACATTATCTTATTTTATTCAAAAATAAATATCAACATACACCCTCCATTTAGTGATTAATAATATAATTAAATAATCTCTTTATTTAAGTTATTTAATCACCATTATCCATTAATTAAATAATCTCATTATTCAATTAATTCCCAAATAAATACGTGTCACTTTCGTAACACAATTAATTGGGCAATCCAATTAATTAACCGTGACCCTTGTTACCTAAATCGATCGAGCTAGCAAGGGGACCTAATAGACCCACAGTATTTTGAGCTTCAATAATCATCAGAATCATTAATTAAACTCTTTAATTAATATTCATTGATTATTTACTTCGGTGTTATTCCACTAAAAATCCGAAGTTGCACTCTCTCAACTGCAGATGCTTTTACACAGACCGATACAACTCGGTGTCCATCGATATAACTATTACATATGGTGTGATCTTCCACAGTTGTTCATAATTAGAGTTGGGTCATAATGTCCGTTATACCCCTCTAATTACATATATCCTTTAAGTACCATTGATTCTCTAATGGACAATAAATCATATTTCCTCACGGAATTAGGAGAGCGCTCATATTGTCCAAGCCCCGAATCAATCCTTAAGGGAACTACCATCTACTTCTCACAAGATGGAGTGGATTCCACTATTGTGTACAAACCTTTCCAACCACAAGCCAAACCGTAATCCTAACATACGGAGTATATTGATCAGGAAATGCATCTGACCTCACCCATGATATATCAAAGACCACGATCTAAACTGAAAAAGTCGATAAGACACTCAGGATTAAGATCATCCACATATAGACATCATTAGTTGATATATATATATATGAATCCCATTGGTCAACAGATCTTGGTGTGAGATTCATATAGATCATGACCCGGTCCTATATGATCACATCATACAAGATGTCTTCATTCCCATATCTCATATGAATGATTCAGGTTAGAATCACTATACATTATGGAATGGACCGCAAGTATAGATTAACCACAAATAAAGTTTCCAGCTTTATTTGCTATCTATGGACTCTTTAGATTGCACGTCTCTTACTGTATCCATCCGTATATGACACTCATATACACAGTTCGAGATTACATATGGTAATCCAGGATGTTAATATGTGTACAAGTTTATAAAATAAATAACATAACAAGAATGGATTTAACATTTCTTTTTATTTACTTCATAAATCCATTTACAAATTACATGCTTAGGGCATAAACCCCAACACAAACTGCCAACCGCAGATGAATATAGGACATCTTTCATTTAAGAACGTTCTAGCTCATTCTAGGGACACTATTACTTCGTAAGTTTATCTTTTTTCACGATAGGTACCTCACCTGGGGAATAAACACTCATGTTAAACCTCTCTAGTACCCTATCAATGTAAGCCTTTTGAGATAACCAAGCAAACTACGTTACCTATCACGTTGTATCTCAATACCAAGGACATAAGAGGCTTCCCCAAGATCCTTCATTTCAAAGATACGAGATACAAAATTCTTGGTCTCATGCAACAATCTCAAATTATTGTTGGCGAGCAAAATATCATAAACATAAAGTATAAGAAAAATAAAATTGCTCCCACTGACCTTGAGGTATATGCAATGATCCATCGAATTTTCTACAAAACCATACGATATAACAACTTTATCAAATTTCAAATACCATTGCCTTAAAGCTTGTTTCAGACTATAAATGATTTTTCTAAGCTTACAAGCCATATGTTCCTTTCCAATTGCCTGAAAACCTTAAGGTTGCACCATGTATATATCTTTTACGAGATCTCTATTTAGGAAAGTAGTATTTACAGCCATTTGATGCAACTCTAAATCAAAATGAGCAACTAAGTGTTGGAACCCCGTTCACCGGTCACGCAGCGGAAGTAGGTTTTAAATTTTTTATATACAGATCATAATCTGTATCTGAGACCAGTGAACTTGGGATCATAATTATTATTCGAAACTAATACATACAATATGTAAACACAGGGAATTGAAATCGGTATAATCAGAAGAACATATCAACGTTTGGAGACTCATTCACTTTACGTTATGCTCCTGTCTGAACCAATCTTACCAACGTTTGGAAGCTCCTGTCTGCACCACTCGATCTTCCTCGCTATCTCCCGGGATTGGTAACTGCGTGTGGGCGCGCCACGGTCTCAGAAACTTGAATGGAGGATATAGAGTGAATTGAAGAAACTCTTTCTTCTATGTGTTTCATAAACACATAAAACATGAAACAATATATGTATATCTATATGTTTTAAGAAAAAAACCACGCCTGCACCTATTTTCACAAATATATATCTTATATATATATATAGAAAAACCCACGCCTGCACTTTCACCAATCTCTATATATGTATTCACTGCACATCATTCTTATATCTATCTATCTTTTTTTTTTACGCTTTCTACTTGTGTTATATATATATTTATATATTTATATATATCTTTTTCTTCCTTACGCAAACTCTTGTGTTATATATATATATATATAATATGTGTATCAAGTATTTACATCCTATGCAAAATCTTCTTTTCACTAATGTTTCATGTGCACACACCAATTTGCATCCAATGCAATCTCTTTTATTATTAATTGATATATATCTTTTAATTATCCTTTTCAAATATATCTAATATATTTAAAAGTGATAACAAGTATTTTAAATTTAAACTTAAATTCAAGTACTTAGATAAATGATTTAGTAAAAATAAAATAATCTTATTATTTTATCTTCACCTAAATCCATATATCAACTAACACCCTCCAATTAATAGTTAATTAATAATTCATAATTATAAATATAATTAAATAATCTAATTATTTAATTAATTTAACTATTAACATTCATTAATTAAATATTCTCATTATTCGATTAATTTCTGAATATATAAGTGTCACTTTTGTAATACAATTAATTGGACAATCCAATTAATTAACTGTGACCCTTGTTACCTAAATCAACCGGGCTAGCAAGGGGACCTAATGGACCCACAGTATTTTGAGCTCCAATAATCCTCAGAATCATTAATTTAACTCTTTAATTAATATTCCTTGATTATTAACTCCGGTGTTATTCCACTATAAACCCGAAACTGTACTCTTTCAACTGTAGACGCTTTTACACAGACCGATACAACTCGGTGTCCATCGATATAGCTATTACATATGGTGTGATCCTCCACAATAGTTCATAATTAGAGCTGTGTCATAATATCCGTTATACCCCTCTAATCACATATATCCTTTAAGTAACATTAATTCTCTAATGGACAATAAATCCTATTTCCTCACGGAATTAGGAGAGCGCTCGTATTGTCCAAGCTCCGAATCAATCCTTAAGGAAACTACCATCTACTTCTCACATGAATGAGTGGATTCCACTATTATGTACAAACCTTCCCAGCCACAAGCCAAACCGCAATCCCAACATACAAAGCATATTGATCAGGAAATGCATCTGACCTTACCCATGGTATATCAAAGACCACGATCTAACATGAAGGAGTTGATAAGACACTCAGGATTAAGATCACCCACATATAGCCATCATTAGTTGATATATATGAATCTCATCGGTAAACGGATCTTGGTGAGAGATTCATATAGATCATGGAACAGTCCTATATGATCACATCATACAAGGTGCCTCCATTCTCATATCTCCATATGAATGATTCAGGATAGAATCACCGTACATTACTGAATGGACCGCAACTATAGATTAACCACAAATAAAGTATCCAGCTTTATTTGCTATCTATGGACTCTTTAGATTGCATGTCTCTTACTGTATCCATCCGTATATGACACTATATACACAGTTCGAGATTACATCCGGCAATCTTGGATGTTAAATTTATGCACAAGTTATAAAATAAACAACACGACAAGAATGAATTAAACTTTTCCTTTTATTTATTTTATAAATCCATTTACAAATTACATCTTTAGAGCATAAACCCCAACACTAAGGCCATAATAATCATAAAGGCATCTTTCGAAAAGACATGCAAAAAAATCTCGGTATAATCACTACCTTCTTTTTGACTGAACCCTTTCGCTACAAGTCTAGCTTTATGTCTCTCAACATTGCCTTTAGAGTCTCGTTTAGTCTTAAAAACCCATTTGCAACCAATGGGCTTACAACCATCAGGCAGTTCAACCAAATCCCAAACGCGATTTGTATCAATGGATCTCAGTTCATCGATCATAGCATCCTTCCATTTTAAAGATTGAGGGCTCTGAACAGCTTGATCATAAGTCTTAGGATTGTTATCCACTCCTAAGTCAAAATCATACTCCTGTAAATAAACAATATAATCATCAGGAATGACAGATCTTCGGATCCTCTGAGATCTCCTTAAAGGAACATCAACAACTGGCTGTGGCTCATCAACGACTAGCCGGGGTTCATCAATAGTTGGTTTGGGCTCATAAATAACCGGTTGAGGTTCAACAACAACTGGTAAGGGCTCATCTTCTTGTTCAGATAGTGACTCTTCATGATGCTTCAAGAGAGGTGGTATGACAATATCTAATGAAGTAGAAGATGTCGGATTACCCGATTTGTCTTCCTCAAACTCGAAATCCTGAGTTTGCATATTCTTTTCGACTTCATTACCTTCCTCCAAGAATACAACACGTTTATATTCAATTATCCTCATAGAGTAGGTAGGATAACAAAATCTATATCCTTTTGATTTATCTGCATATCTCACAAAAAAAAATACATTAACTGTCTTAAAATCCAGTTTTTTCAAATTAGGATCATAAGGCATCACTTCCGCAGGACATCCCCATACTATCATATGATTCAATTTTGACTTTGAACCAAACCACATTTCAAATAGAGTCTTAAGCACATATTTGCTGGGAACTCTATTAAGAATGTAAGTTGCCATCTTTAATGCATCACCCCATAAAAATTTAGGTAAAGAACTCATACTTATCATACTTCTTACCGTGTCCATTAATGTACAATTCCGCCTCTCAAAAACTCCATTCTGTTTAGGTTCACCAGGTATAGTGTATTGAGCACCAATCCCACACTCTTGCAAAAACCTCACAAACGAACTAGGATCACCATACATGCCATAATATTCACCCCCACGATCAGATCTAACACATTTGATCTTTCTTTCTAATTTCAATTCAACCTCAACCCTATATATTTTGAAGATATCTAAGGCTTCAGATTTCTCGTGAATGAGATAGATGTAGCCACAACTCGAGAAATCATCAATGAAAGAAATGAAATATTTATATCCACCAAGTGCGGCGGGTGAAAATGCCCCACATATATCGGTATGAATAATTTCCAACAAATTTTAACTTTTGGTAGCCCTTTTCTTTTTAGCTCTTGTCATTTTACCATTCAAACAATTAACACATAACTCAAAATCTGAAAAGTCAAGTGAATCAAGAATACCATTTCTGACTAATCTTTCGATTCGTTCTTTAGATATATGGCCTAAACGTCTGTGCCATAGCATGGACGAACAATTTTCTCTCTAGCGTTTAGATCCAATGGTAGAATTTATCACAGCAGCGGAACAAGAACATTCACCAACAAAATCAGAGAGTAAATTCAATTTAAACCATCACACAAATAGTCATAACCAATGAGAAGGGAACCATGATAGAGAACAAATCCTTTATTAATGAATTCAAAATGATAGCCAATAATATCCAACTTAGAAATGAAAATCAAATGACGTCTGAGAGAATGAACAAAAGCAACATCAACTAAATCTAAAAACTTTCCTGAAGCTAAAGGTAATCTAACAACTCCTATGAACTCAACTAAAGCCTTCTCTTCATTTTCCAAGGAAACGACAACTTCTTTATCCCTTGGTTTCCTTTTTCTTCTGAAGCCCTTCTATGTGTTTCTTAAACTTAAAGCAATCCTTTTTAATATGGCCTTTCTTGCTACACCAGAAACACTTGCCTTTTATATCTTCATCATTAGCCTTAATGAACCCATTAGACTTGCCAACTTTCTTTCCATGATGTTTAAACTTCTTACCCCCATTGAAATTTTTCTTACCCTTGTTGCTGTGAGTAAACATATGAGCACTTTGTTTCTTACTCTTGCGAATAGTCTCTTCCTCCTAGACCACAATAACAGTCATTTGGTCCAAAGTCCATTCAGCCTCTTAAGCATTATAAAAGGTTTTTAGAACATCAAACTCATTTGGAAAAGACTCAAGGACTTGCTATACAAGGTGAGAGTCTGAGATCTCGGTATCCAGATCCCTTAATTTCATGGCCATATTAGTCATCTTCATAATATGCTCACGAACATCACCGGTATCATCATAAACCATTGTAGTCAGCTGGCTCAGATACTTTCCCCTCTTAACCTTGCTTCGCTTCTTAAACTTGCCACTCATAGCTTTAAGAAAAGCCTTTGCATCCTTACATTTTGGAATACTCTTCTTAATAGTTTTGGCAATGGACAAATGCATGATCATCAGACATTTTCGATTAGACTCTTTCCACTTTATTCGATAAGACCTCTGTTTAGCAGTACTCTCATTATTAAGTTTAAAAGGCTTCTTCTCACATAATGAAAGGTCTATCCCCCAAAGAGCTAGAACAACAGTGAGAGTCTCATTCCATTCCTCGAAATTAGTCTCATCCAAAGGTTTGATAGTAGACAATTGTGAAGCAAAATTGTTGACATTGAAAACTGAATATCAAAACAAAAGATTTCATGTTCATAAGATAACAATCAAAACATTTATAGTAACAAAATTCAACATGTGATTGGGTAAAGATCACTATATTCTATAAATGAATTTCTCAAGATGATGAACCTCCTACGGAGAAGAACATCATCTATCACATGTGATAACCCTCCAACGGAGATGATTAAAACATGCATATAGTTTCTATTATTGCAGTTCTATAGATCAATACCATAAGATGAAGAACCTCCTACGGAGGAAACCATCACCTATCACATGTGATAACCCTCCTACGGAGATGATTAACACAAGCATTTTCATCTTTGTAGTTCAAATTTAATAATTGATTCCCAACGAATATCTCAAAATCTTTAATGAATAGTTACTACGTGAAACATAATCATCCAATTTACGAGAGTATTCAATCAATTATTAAAACTTACAAATTAATAACCGTCAGCCAACTAAATTCTCAAAAATCGAAATGATTAGTCACTACATGAAAACATAACCATTCGATTCAGGAGAATATACAAAACAGATTATTAATTTCAATAAAATAATAAATATGAAAACTTAATGATTAGTCTTAATCATCCGAAATCACAAAGATTATCAACTGCAATTATTCCCAAAACCAGTTTTTTGGAAAATTACAAAAACAGCCCCTAATTTTGCTAAATTACAAAAAGGTCCCTCAAGATTCAGTAATTAAAAATTGGCCTCTGAATTTTATCAAAATTACAAACTGACCCAGTGAGTTTTTAATAATTATAAATTAGGGCCAAAACATTTGAAAATTACAAAATGGCCCTATAACTTTTCATTAATTATAAATCAATCCCAAAACTATTTTAAAATTGCAAACTGGTCCAGTAAGTTTTGATAATTATAACTTAACCCCACATTTTTATCAAAATTATAATAAGACCCACAATAATTGTAAATCAGTCCCTCAAGAATATCAAATTCTCAAAAGGTGGCCCTAAGCAAAATCAGGTCATGGAAACCCTAGACCTTCATGCGTCGCCGCCTTTACCGATCTGTTACCTTAAAGATGACGAACGACGACGACTATGGACCTAAACGTGACCGTGAAGAACCACGATCGATCGCGGCCCAAAACCAGCCACAAGGAAGAACGATCTGCCTCCAAACGACGGTCTTGGACGGTCGACTCGCGTGGTTGACCGGCCTTCATCTGGTCGTGATCGGTGACCGTCGATCGGGATCATTGCCGTAATCGCACAAGACATGTGCGCCGACGAAGTGCATCTAGGCCTGGTAAAACGGGTTCGTGGGTCGGGTTGAACCAAACCCGACACGACCCATTTATTAAATGGGTCATGTCAGGTCAACCCGTTTAATTGAACTTCTCAAACCCGACCCAACCCATTTAATAAACGTATAACCCAACCCGACCCGTTTAACCCTTTTATAATATGTTTGATTTTTTCTATATTAATAATTATTAAAAATATAATATAAGTCTAAACTAAAAATATCCTTAAAAAACAAACATAATAACCAAGTAAACCATATCTCAATTTAGACGAGCCACAAAAAGACTATAAAGTTTATACAATCCACAAATGATAGAATATAAAAAAAAACCAAACAATTAAAACTAGTAAAAACGATAAATAAAGACCGATAGTTCAACTGCTGAGGTCTTCAAACTTCATATTCCATAAAATATTGGCAATTGCAAGATGAAAGTTAAAACAATGTAAAAATTAGTTATTTATCATTGAATCATAATTGTTGTTGCAAGTATTGTCCCAATTAATTTTAAGTTACACATTTTCCCCAAACTAATCGTGTCAACCAGCCAACCCGTTTATAAAACCCAACCCAACCCGTTTATTAAACTGGTTAAACGGGTCAACCCGTTTACCAATCCGAACCCATTTAGCTCCACCAAACCCAACTCAAATTCGTTGGGTTCGTGTCAACCCGTCGTGTCGTGACTCAAATTGCCAGGCCTAAGTGCATCGGGTTTAAGTGTGGTTGAGCGCTGAGCAGAGAATAAAATCATGGTGGATCTGGGTTGACCCATAGTCCCAAGAGGTGACCCAAGAGGAAAACCCAATCACTATTGAATCTTCATCAAACAGATCTTCAATTACGGTGTCATACAACTGCGATCTAAAACTAACCAAATTCTTATTCATCTACCCATTGAATCCAATGACATCTGATCCTCACGAAAAAGAAACAACATATATATATTTTTTATTTCTTACGGATTCAACATATTTCAATATAACAATGTATCAAAAACAGTAGATGAATAATAATAACTTAATATTTAGCCTATGTAAAAATATTGATGCTCTGATACCACTGTTAGCATTGTATGTAATTAAACATATATATTAGTATTAAATACATAAGCATACAATTGTACCTGAATTTTCCAAATCCATTGAATAGTGCAAGAAACCCAACCTGAAAATAAAACAAAGAAAATAATTAAAACAAAAGAGAGTCTTATACTTTCTACTCACCTTTCTCAGATTGTCTAATGGGGAGACAATTCTGTAATACGTTATATGAGTGAGAGTACCTATATATAGTATAACTTCCTAGAATCCTAACCCATAAAGGATTCTCAACCCTAATAGGATGGCTAGTCCTAAAAGGAATACTAGGCTCACACATATACAATAGTCAATAACATATTCTACATTTATTTAGTGTAGCTAAGTTGCACCAAGCCTAACAAATATTGATCACAATCAAATGGGCTTTATACGGTCAACTCTCACTTACTTAAACATTCCAATTAATTTGGTTTTTCATAAATGATGAGAACAAGGCAGTTGCATCAAATGATCCATTGCATGTTCCGATTAGGCCAATAACAAGGGTGTAAAGTCCTCAATTGTTGATTGGCTTATTTCGTGAACAAATCACATTTTTTGGGTATTATATAAGGGTAGCTTAGGCTCTCAAGACCTCAAGAGGAGAAGCACCGAAGGTAAAATTCTTGTGCTTACTTGCTTTGAAGAGATAGTTGCACACACTCACATATTCATGCATAACTCTTATTCATATATGTTGAGTGGTTATTCTTGTGTGCATTTTGATTTAAATGACTCTTGTTTGATATATTTGCATCTTGTAATTAAAGTTTTATGTCATGCTAGGCATTAGAAAATGATGCACTTTCATCACTCTTGAACTTGTTGATTTTGTGTGTTTGAGTGATTGAAAAGTAAGCTTTGCACTGGTGGTGCGCTACTCGACCAGCACACCTCACCATCGCAACATTTCAGTGGATCGTCGTATGTGTTGTGCCACTGAGCTACGCTATTACACCCGCACACAGTTGAAAATAGTGGGCGTGCGCTGGTGGTACGCCACTCGTCTAGCTCAGTCTCACCAGCGTAAACATTCCAGAGAATTTACGCATGTGTTGCGCCACTGGGATACGCCACTCGTCCAGCGCCTATTGTAAAATTAGGCTATGCACTGGTGGTGCGCTACTCGACCAGCGCACGTCACCAGCGCACACAGAGAAAGCTGGAACGTTTTTTCCAAAACGACCTCACTTTGTTTGGATCTCATATATATATAACTCATTGCTTTAAGGTTGTGGAAGAGTTCAGAACATCATATATTTTCCTTAGAACACATTTCAAAGGAAAAACACTTTCAAGAACTCATTTTTAATCACTCAAAGAATTCCCATGTGCATCAAAACTTCATCTTGCATCATCTAATTTCATTTTGAGTGCATCAATGGATAGGGTTGCTTCATCACATCTTGTTTGGTAGGTTCTTCACTATCTTCTTACAAGTTAAGTGTTTTACTTGCTAAACCTTCTCTTTAATTATTTGTATGCTCTTAGAACATTTTCTAGATACAAATTAGAGATTGTTGTGATGCCATGATCAAGTGTTGTATTGTGATAGCTTCATAGGATTGTTTGATCTATGTTTAGCTAAGCTTCTTGAACATGTCATTTAGCTCATGATATCTAGGATTGCATTAATTGTCATCTCATTATCTTAGATAAGCATATAGGGTTTCTTAGCCTTGTTTGTTCATTGAATATCATCATATATTCACTTAGGACATTTTATCTCTTCATTGAGAAGTAAGACTTGTGTTGCTTCCGGGATTAGGTAGCTTAAATCGCAAGCAAGATGGACTAGGTTCACTTATACAGGGATTAGGTAGTGGTGGTGAATTTAAACCGGGATTAGGTTGTAATTCTCTTGCCATTAGTGGATTCGAGGTTCTAGTGTGGCGCACTCATCAGCACATGGTTTTTCCCATTTGGACGGTTTCCACGTATATCTCAAGTGTCGTTTATATTTCCGTATTTTTACACTTGTGATTTTATTGTAACTAGCTAGGGGCATTTTCATAATCTTGACCTTTAACTAAAATTGGGTAAATTTGTTTAAAATCTATTCACCCCCCTCTAGATTAATATATTACACACCATAATATTTGTTCCAATTGGTATCAGAGCAGGTTCCTAGACATACATAGGTGATCCTTGCTCATTTTGGTGTGTGTTGTGTTTTGTGTGTGTATTGATCATTCATACATTTGCATTCATATCATTCATTCATTAAACATAATGAGTGGAAACGGTGGCAACGAGGGAGCTTCTAGCACTAGACCTATACTTCTCACCAGGTTGAATTATGCCTCTTAGAAAGGCAAGATGGAGTCGTACATTTGCCAAATTCATGACAGGGCATGGATGACAATTGAAGATGGCTACACTCCACCCATGATGATTCTTGCAGATGGAGGAGATGATGTACTCAACCAAAGGCACAGTGGAATGCACAAGAGTTTGAGGCTTCAAAGTGGAATAGGAAGGCAATGCATGCCATCCTATGTGCAATGGATGATAACCAGTATAAGTTAGTTCAAAATACTAGGATAGCTAAGGAATCATGGGATATCCTAGAAGTTACACATGAGGGAACCGATGTGGTTAAGGAGTCGAAGCTTCAAGTTCTCCAAACACAAATTGAGTTGCTCAAGATGGATGAGAACGAGTACTTCAATGACTTTGAAGTAAGGTTAATGGACATTGTGAACCAAAGTCATCAACTTGGTGATCTTTATTCGGATAGGAAGATCAAGCAGAAGATTATGAGATCTCTACCCGATAGATTTGAGTCTAAGGTGACGACTTTGGAAGAGAATAGTGGTTACAAGGACATGAAGCCGAGCGAAGTGATTGAGAGGCTTCTAGCTTATGAATCTAGGAAATGTCCTAACCATACACCATCAAAAAAGGAAAAAGATATTGCTTTGAAAGCCTCCAAAGTTGAGAAGGAGGAAAGTGATGACTCGGATGAAGAAATGGCCTTGCTAATGAGGAAGTTCAAGAAATTCTACAAGTCCGAGAAGAAAGGTTTTGGATCCAAGGGTCAAGACTTGAAGAAAAAGGCTCCCTTCAAGAAGTTTGAGCCTAGGCAAGAAAAGACTGAGAAGAAAGGAGTCCAATCTTATGAATGTGGTGGGATAGAACACTTTGCCCCGGAATGTGCAAATCACAAGGTGAAGAAGAAGGGAAAAGTGATTGCTGCCACATGGAGTGAAAGTGATAACTCTAATGAAGGAGATGAGTCTTCGGATGATGAAGAACTCATGGCTAACTTCATAGCATTTACATCCTCTCTTAGGAGCAAAGATGTTAGTGAAGAAAAGAATGAAAGTCAAGAGGAAGACTACTCAAGTGATGATGGATCTTCATCACAATCCACAAATTGAAGTGTGGATAAGATGGATCTCAATGACTACATGGCAAAGTTTGAGAGCGCAAGGTTAAAGAACAAGAATGAGATCAAGAGATTAAAAGAAGAAAACCTAGACCTCTCAACTCAAGTTGACCAACTAAATGAAGAGTTGGTGAGATCTAAGAGGAGTGAAGAAGGGTTGAAGAAGGAGCTTGAAGATGCTAGAGAGTTGTTGGCCAAGATGAACTCTAGCACCAAAAAACTTGACCATATGCTAGATGTTGGAAAGAGGCCGAGTGACAAGAAGTGGCCTGGGTTTGAATATGACAATGTGTCATTCACTCCAAGCAAGACCATCTTTGTAAGAAGCATGAACTTCAATGGGTCCTCTTCTCATCAATCACCTAGGAAGAAACTTGACCTAGGAGAGTGTTCAAGTAGTGCTCAAGTGAATGTGGCACCAAGAAGCCTACCTCAAGCCCATCTTACAAGGGCTCCTCAAGCTAACTTCCTTCAACCGAAAGCTCATCAAGGGAAGATTCCTATCATGCAAGCTCAACCAAAGAAGCAATCAAGTCTTGCTCAAAAACAAAGAAGGAAAGCTCCTCAACAACAATCAAGACAACCATATAGATATGGGAAGGCTCCAATGCATCCTCAAGGTTATGGTATGATTCCTAATTTCATTCCTACATGTCATTTTTGTGGTATTGATGGTCACATTAGATCAAATTGCTTTAGATATATTAAATTGTGTAGGATTGAAAGCATGATAGAGAAGAAAAAGACTAAAGCTATGATGCATGTCACTAGGAAAAATGGATCAACTTTGCAAGATCCTAGGACACTCATAGCCCATGTGCCATTGACCACTAGGAAGAAAAATATTGCACCTAGGTGGACTAGAAAGGATGAACACTTTTTCCATGTTGCACAAATTGCCTCGAATGCTCATTCTTGTGATTTTTGGTATTTTGATAGTGGGTGCTCTAGGCACATGACTGGAAACAAGAGTTTATTTGAGACTTTTGTGATGGAGGAGGGAGGAATTGTCACCTTTGGTGATGGATCCAAAAAGAAGGTTAAAGGAAAGGGAACCATTTCCATTCCCGGATTACCCTCATTGTCAAATGCTTTATATGTTGATGGTTTAAAAGCCAATTTGATAAGCATTTCACATCTTAGTGATGAAGGACTTTCCGACTTGTTTAGGAAAAATGATTGTTCTATCCTATTTCCAAATAGACAAACCTTGTTAAAAGGTATGAGATCTAGTGACAATTGTTATTGTCTTGAGGCTAGAGGTATCTCTTGCAATGTGTCCAAGGATGAACAAATTGAGTTGTGGCATGAAAGACTTGGTCACATGAACTTTAGGGATTTAAGAATCTTAGATAAGTTTAATGTTATGCGAGGCATTCCCAAGCTTGGGAAAAAGGTTAATGGTGTTTGTGGACCTTGCCAATAAGGGAAGCAAACCAAAAGTATGCATAAAAAGGGCAAGTATGTAACCACCAAAGAACCTCTAGAGCTTCTCCACATGGAGCTTATGGGTTCTATGCAAACCTAGAGTTTATGTGGAAAGATATACATTTTTGTGTGTGTAGATGACTTCTCTAGGTACACATGGACTTATTTTCTTAGAGAAAAATCTGAAACTTTTGACAAGTTTAAAATGCTTTGTTCTTAAATTCAAAATGAAATGAACTCCAAGATTAAAAGCATTAAGAGAATATGGAGTGACCATGGGAAGGAATTTGAGAATGCCTATTTTGAAAACTTTTGCAATAGTCTAGGCATTTCTCATGAGTTTTCGGCTCCTAGGACACCTCAACAAAATGGATTTGTTGAGAGGAAAAATAGGGTTCTTCAAGAAATGGCCCCGTGTGATGTTGCTTAGCAACAATGTCCCAATGAATCTTTAGGCCGAGGCCGTCAATACGGCTTGCTACATAGGAAATAGAGTCTTCCTTAGGCTCCACACTAGGCAAACCTCCTATGAGTTATGGAAAGGTAGAAAGTCAAATGTTAGCTACTTCCACACCTTTGGAAGCAAATGCTACATTTTGAATGACGGTGATCAACTTGGCAAATTTGATGCTAAGAGTGATGAGGGTATCTTCATTGGCTATGCCTTGAATAGTAGAGCCTATAGAGTTTTCAATCTAAGGACTATGACTGTAATGGAATCATCTAATGTTGTCATTGATGATACTAGGCTCAAATCTAATGACCATGAGGAGGAGGTAGATTTAGTTGATGACTCCCCTTTGGAGAAGGTTGTTGATGTCTCTAATGTTGAAAAGACTAACCTTGATGATGACATAACACAACCTATTGATATGATTCCTCTCTTGAACTCAAAAGAACCTGCTCTATGGGTTAGAAAACTCCATGACAAAGAGGACATCATTGGAGAGGTTAGTGAAGGTGTTAGGACTAGGCATCAAATGGCTAATCTAATTAGCTATACTTGTTACACCTCTCAAATAGAACTCAAGAAAATTGATGAAGCTTTAAAAGATGAATTTTGGGTTCTTGCCATGCAAGAAGAGCTTAACCAATTTGAAAGGAATGACGTTTGGACTCTAGTTTCTAGGCTCAAGAACACCAATGTGATAGGCACCAAGTGGGTATATAGGAACAAATCCGATGAGGATGACAACATTGTGCGAAACAAGGCTAGGCTTGTAGCACAAAGATACTCTCAAATTGAGGGTATTGACTTTGAGGAGACATTTGCTCCCGTTGCTAGGATTGAGTCCATTAGGCTTCTTTTATCCATTTCTTGTTTGCACAAGTTCAAATTATATCAAATGGATGTTAAAAGTGCCTTCCTCAATGGTTTCTTGCGAGAGGAAGTATTTGTTGAGCAACCCAAAGGGTTTGTAGATCCTCACCACCCTAATCATGTCTATCGTCTCAAGAAAGCTTTATATGGGTTGAAACAAGCACCAAGAGCTTGGTATAAGCGTCTCACCCAATATCTCATAGACAATGGTTACACTAGGGGTAGTGTTGACAAGACTTTATTCATCAAGAAAGACAAAGATGAGCTCTTTATAGTTCAAATTTATGTTGATGATAAAGTCTTTGGCTCCACCAATGACACCAAAGTCCAACAATTTGTTGATGTCATGTCTCATGAATTTGAGATGAGTCTTGTTGGTGAGTTAAGTTACTTTCCAGGTTTACAAATTAAGCAAATGGATGATGGGATTTTCATATCTCAAGCTAAGTATGCTAAAAACCTAGTGAAAAATTTTTGGCCTTGAAAGTGCCAAACATTGTGATACACCCATGAGTACCACTTTGAAGCTAAGCAATGATGCTAGTGGTAAAATTGTGGACTAAACTTTATATCGTGGCATGATTGGTAGCTTGCTCTATTTGACCGCAAGTAGGCCCGATATCTCTTTTAGTGTAGGTGTATGTGCTAGGTACCAATCGGATCCTAAGGAGTCCCATTTCTCTTCCGTTAAGAGAATCATTCGATATATGAATGGGACATCCAACTATGGTATTTGGTACTCTTTTGACACTAATGCTAGTCTTGTAGGCTTTAGTGATACAGATTGGGCAGGAAATTGTGATGATAGGAAAAGTACATCGGGCGATTGCTTTTTCCTTGGAAACAACCTTGTCTCTTGGTTTTGCAAGAAGCAAAATTCGATTTCCTTGTCCACGGTTGAGGCCGAATACATTGCTGTTGGGAGTGGATGCACACAACTTCTTTGGATGAAACAAGTGCTAGTCGACTATGGATTCAACCAAGGTACTCTTACTCTCTTTTGTGATAACATGAGTGCAATTAATATTTCCAAGAATCCTGTTCAGCATTCTAGAACTAAGCATATTCACATTCGTCATCATTTCATTAGAGAACTAGTTGAGAACAAATGCATAGTGCTTGAGCATGTAGGTACTAATGATCAACTAGCGAATCTATTTACTAAACCCTTAGATGCTACTCGATTCAAGACTCTTAGTAGATCTATTGGGATTTGTTTAATGGAGTGATGTGTTGTGGTCTTTGACCCCATAAGGGGAACTCAAGCAAAGAGAGCTATTGTATACTTGTTGCATCCCGTTTTTCTTAAAAATGTTTATGCTCCTTTATTGATTGCTTGAGTAGCTTGGTTGCACTTATATATTATATTGTATTTTCTTCAATAAGTGTGAACTTTGCTTTGATTACAATCCATGTCATATTTATGTTCAAACATGCATTTTTGGACTAGGAGATTTACATAGGAAGTACATGTTGAATGACCTATAATTATCTCTATGACATGATGTTTTTTAAATGACATGCTAATGAAAAATGATAAAGCATGAATTGTTGATTGCAATTGTTAAATGCAAAATATTATGTGAAAAGAAGCTAGTGAGACTAAAATGTTGAATCAATGTCTCTCTTTCTTTATTGGTTGAACATGACTACTATCATACCGGTATCCTCCCGAAAAAATCAAATAGGGTGCAAAGTTGCTCATGACATGTTTAGCTTATAAAGTTTGATATAATGCCATTTAAAACATGAATCTATTAATCTCTATATCCTTGCTTCTCTCATGACAAATTGTGGAATTGGTTTGAATTATATTGGATACCTTTGTCATTTGCTTTGTCAAATACCATTGTTTTTGGACTTGAATGCAACATGTCTTGTATGCAAAGCATTTTTGATTCACACATTTTCGATTCACACATTTTCTTCAATAAATATCCTTGTTTCTCTTCTATTAATAGAGTTGCATAAATGTGGCTTATATAATTATGCAACAATCTTGTATGCTTCTTTCTTTCTTTTCCTTGAGTGACCCGGTTGAGGACTTTTCTTTTGCCTATATCATGATAAAAATGGGGAGTAGCATTGACCTAGCATTGTGATGTTAGGGGAGTAGCATGTGTTGGCTTTGTTGGGGAGCACTGCATGAGTAGTACTTGTTTTAGGGGGAGATTACATTTAGGGGGAGTAACCCTTTGAGAGGGAGCATTTCATGGTGCATTACTCATATTCTTATATTCAAATGCTTTTATTTTATATTCACTTGATCATCTCACATGCACTTGGTTGGAAAGTGTATTTGTGCTTACTTTGTGTGTAAGGTTGATAGTTCTACAAGAGATTGAAGATTTGAAGTTTTTTTTATATGTTTATCTCTTTGTAATGTAGAATATCTTCCCGGTGTTTTATTTTGTTTTGTGAGGATCAATGTGAGTGGTGGTTTTGTCATGAAATAGCCAAAGGGGGAGATTGTAAAGTCCTCAATTGTTGATTGGCTTATTTCGTGAACAAATCACATTTTTGAGGTATTATGTAAGGGTAGCTTAGGCTCTCAAGACCTCAAGAGGAGAAGCACCGAAGGTAAAATTTTTGCTTACTTGCTTTGAAGAGATAGTTGCACACACTCACATATTCATGCATATCTCTTATTCATATATGTTGAGTGGTTATTCTTGTGTGCATTTTGATTTAAATGACTCTTGTTTGATATATTTGCATATTGTAATTAAAGTTTTATGTCATGCTAGGCATTAGAATATGATGCACTTTCATCACTCTTGAACTTGTTGTTTTTGTGTGTTTGAGTGATTGAAAAGTAGGCTTTGCGCTGGTGGTGCGCTACTCGACTAACGCACCTCACCAGTGCAACATTCCAGTGGATCGTCGCATGTATTGCGCCACTGATCTGCGCTTTTGCACCCTCGCACAGTTGAAAAAAGTGGGCGTGCGCTGGTGGTGCGCCACTCGTCTAGTGCAGTCTCACCAGCGTAAACATTCCAGAGAATTTATGCATGTGTTACGCCACTGGGATGCGCCACTCGTCCAACGCCTATTGTAAAATTAGGTTGTGCGCTGGTGGTGCGCTACTCGACCAGCGCACGTCACCAGCACACACAGAGGAAGCTGTAACGTTTTTTCCAAAACGACCTCACTTTGTTTGGATCTCATATATATATAACTCATTGCTTTAAGGTCGTGGAAGAGTTCAGAACATCATATATTTTCCTTAGAACACATTTGAAAGGAAAAACACTTTCAAGAACTCATTTTTAATCACTCAAAGCATTCTCATGTTCATCAAAACTTCATCTTGCATCATCTAAGTTCATTTTGAGTGCATCAATGGATAGGGTTGCTTCATCACATCTTGTTTGGTAAGTTCTTCACTATCTTCTTACAAGTTAAGTGTTTTACTTGCTAAACCTTCTCTTTAATTATTTGTATGCTCTTAGAACATTTTCTAGATACAAATTAGAGATTGTTGTGATGCCATGATTGAGTGTTGTATTGTGATAGCTTCATAGGATTGTTTGATCTATGTTTAGCTAAGCTTCTTGAACATGTCATTTAGCTCATGATATCTAGGATTGCATTAATTGTCATCTCATTATCTTAGATAAGCATATAGGGTTTCTTAGCCTTGTTTGTTCATTGAATATCATCATATATTCACTTAGGACATTTTATCTCTTCATTGAGAAGTAAGACTTGTGTTGCTTCCGGGATTAGGTAGCTTAAATCGCAAGCAAGATGGACTAGGTTCACTTATACAGGGATTAGGTAGTGGTGGTGAATTTAAACCGGGATTAGGTTGTAATTCTCTTGCCATTAGTGGATTCGAGGTTCTAGTGTGGCGCACTCATCAGCCCGTGGTTTTTCCCATTTTGAGGGTTTCCACGTATATCTCAAGTGTCGTTTATATTTCCGCATTTTTACACTTGTGATTTTATTGTAACTAGCTAGGGGCATTTTTGTAATCTTGACCTTTAACGAAAATTGTGTAAATTTGTTTAAAATCTATTCACCCCCCCCCCCCCCCCCCCTTTAGATTAATATATTACACACCATAATATTTGTTTCAAAGGGAAAGGCTAAGACATTCAAAGAAGCACTAAATGGCCTAATTCAAGACATTTGGGCTGATTTTGAATTGTTGAAGTCAAAGATTATCCCACATGAAGACCATGGCTTAATTAATGTCATCAAGGCAGTTGATTGGGCCAAATAAGAGGAGACTTGGGCGTGTGGCACAAGTTGGGGTGTGTGGTGAGCAGCAAAGGGTTGGAGGATATTCAATTTCACCTGATTTATTTCCTTTTAATTCCCAAAGAATAATAGTTGATTTGTTTCCCAAATTAAGGGGTTGATTTGTTTCCAGATTTAGTTTCCAATTAGGGAGCAAGTCAATAGTTGTTTGTTTTAGTTTTTTTTTCTTCGTTTGTAAGGCAATTATTGCCCGATTTAGTTTTCTGATTGTAAGGCCTTAATGACCACATTTTCTTGTTTCCTTTTAGGTTTGCTTGTAGCCTTAATTTTCGTTTAGGGTTTTAGTTTATAAAGGAACGAATTGGATGTAATTCGGCAGACTTGATTGAATAAAAAAATAGCGAGAGTTCATTTCTTTTGGTTATGAACTCTAGACTTATCACTCACATCTCCTTCTTGTTCTTGAGTGTAGCGTCTTCAACTTCTTGATACCGTTGGTTCTTACCTCCTTATAGGTAACGGGTCGCGGTCCAGTAACGTTCTTTGTTTATAAACTTGATTAGAAAACGATCCTTCGTTACCATATATTGGTTCTGGGTCTCACTGTTCTTGACGAGGTTCATATCAGTTGGTATCAGAGCTTAGGTTTCTAAACTCAAGTTTAATCTATCCTTGTTCTTCTACTTCTCTGTGTTTGTTTGAATAAAAAAAAAATATTACAATTGATCAAATCCAGTATAAAAAAAAGTATCAAAAGGCGTGCTTGAGTCTATTTGATGAAGGTCGGTAAAAAAAAAGTACAATTTTTTTTGGGTCGTGTAGTTGAACCTATATCAACTATTTATATTCCTTTTCTTGACTCCGTGCATTGATATTGAAAAAAATAGTTGAAGAATCCTGTCTTTATTATTCTTGTTCTATTGTTTTGTTACATCCATTTTTCTTGAACTTCTTGTGAGTTTTCGTATAAGTCAAAAAAAAAAGGAAGAACTGAAAGAGTGAACAAAGAGTGGAAAAAGGCAAGAGTGTGTGTGCCAAATCATCAGAGGGTAAAAGCCAAAAGAATTGAGTAAAACATGAGTGTGAGTGCCACAATCTTTGAGAGTAAACACGTGAGGGAGTGTTTGTGAGGCTTACTAATTTTTTGTTTTTGTTTTGCAGGTTTCAAATATGTCACGTGATAAGAGTAGAGACTTATCCGATGATGCACCAGAAACGGTATATCTCAATTTTTTTTATAAAGCCATACAAAAAAAACATTGAGTGGATGGAGATTAAGTTTGGTGAGGTGCATGATATGATAGATAAGGTGGAGTCTAGTTCATAAAGGGAGCAACCAATTAGGGCTCCTAATGTGGAACGAAGAGAAAGAAACCCACATAGGAATGATTATGAAGACGATTATGGGAATGACCTAGAGGAGGGTGATCGCATGTCTAATGTGGGTGCGGGCAGATTTAGGCATGGAATGGGAGGTAGAGGAGTTAGGTATGGGAATAGAGAAGATAGGTATGAGTATAGAGGAGATAGGTATGGAGAGAGGGTTGATAATAATTTGGGTAGTATAAAGGTGAAGATCCCAACATTCCAAGGTAAAATTGATCCCAAAGCTTATTTGGAGTGGGAGAAAAGAATAGAATTGGTATTTGACTGCCATGACTATTCTGAATTAAAGAAGGTGAAGTTGGCTGCCATAGAATTCACTGATTATGCTATCGTTTGGTGGGATCAACTGATTATGAGTAGAAGACGGAATGGAGAAAGGCTTATTGAGACTTGGGAGGAGATGAAAGCTATCATGAGGAAGCATTTCATTCCAAGTCACTATTATAGGGGTTTGTTTCAAAAATTGCAAACTCTTGCTCAAGGGTCTAAGTGTGTTGAAGATTACTACAAGGAGATGGAGATAACCATGATTCGAGCTGATGTAGAGAAGACCGAGAGGCTACTATGGCTAGGTTTTTAAGTGGACTAAACCGAGACATAACAAATGTAGTGGAGTTGCAACATTATGTTGAATTGAGTGACATGGTACACATGGAAATTAAGGTGGAACAACAGTTAAAGAGAATGAGTTCCACACGGGTTGGGTAAAATTCGGGTTCTTCATCATCATGGAAACCGAATTGGAGCAAGAGGGATAACCATCCTAGTTTCAAGGGCAAGGCAGAACATTCCAAAAGCCATAAGGCTTGAGGCACATTAAAACAAGGTACATCATATTCTCAACCACCTAGAAATCGTCATATTGTATCTCAATGCCCAAACAACAGAGTAATGTTTTGAAGGATGATGGTGAGATCGAATCCGAGGGTGAATCTGAAGATGAGTCCATGCCACATTCGGAGGATGCAAGTGATATTGAATATCCGCTGGATGGAGAGCTTTTGGTGGTAAGAAGAGCTCTTAGTGCTCAAGCCAAGAAAGATGATGAGGTACAATGTGACAACATTTTTCATACCTGCTGCCATGTTAATGATAAGGTATGTAGCATGATTATTGATGGGGGGAGTTGTACTAATGTGGCTAGCACTAGTTTTGTGGAGAAATTGAATTTGACCACTTTGAAGCATCCAAAACCATATAACTATAGTTGTTAAATGATAGTGGGGAAATCAAGGTGACTAAACAAGTGTTGGTGTCATTTTCAATCGGAAAGTACAAAGATGAAGTCCTTTGTGATGTGGTACCAATGAATGTGGGCCATATCCTTTTGGGGAGACCTTGGCAGTTCGATAGACATGTGACTCATGATAGGTATACCAATAGATACTCCTTTATACTCAATTAAAAGTCAATCACTCTTGTACCTTTAACCCCAAAACAAGTGTATGAAGATCAAGTGAAGTTAAGAAAAGAGAGAGATGTCAAAAAAAAGAGTGAGAGTGAGAGTTCAAAAGAAAGAGTGAGAAAAGAAAAAGAGTCCGAAATAGCAAAAAAAAAATATGAAAAAGAAAAATAGGTTGTTGAGAAAAAAAAAATAAGTAAGTTTTTATGCAAGAGAGAGTGATGTCAAAAAGACTTTGTTTTCAAATCAGCCAATGATTGTACTTTTATACAAAGAGACTTGCTTTAGTACTAATGGGCTTAACCCTTGTCAAGTGTTGTTGTTTCTCTATTGCAAGACTTTGATGAAGTGTTTCCCGAAGAGATGCCTATTGGTTTACCACCAATAAGGGGGATTGAGCACCAAATTGACTTTGTACCCAGAGCACCCATCCCAAATAGACTAGCATATAGAAGTAATCCCGAAGAGACAAAGGAACTTCAAAGGCAGGTTAGTGAGCTCATGGAAAAGGGTTATGTGCGTTAGAGCATGAGTCCTTGTGCTGTTTCCATGTTGCTAGTGCCAAAAAAGGATGGAACATGGAGGATGTGCATTGATTATCATGCCATCAACAATATCACTGTAAAGTATCGACATCCTATTCCTAGATTAGATGATATGCTTGATGAATTGCATTTTTCTATTGTTTTTACTAAAATTGATCTTAAAAGTGTATATCATCAAATTAGGATGAAGGAAGGTGATGAGCGGAAAACTGCTTTCAAAACAAAATATGGTTTATATGAGTGGTTAGTTATGCCTTTTGGATTAACTAACGCACCAAGTACTTTCATGAGATTAATGAACCATGTTTTGCATGCTTTTATTGGAAAGTTTGTGGTTGTTTATTTTGATGACATTCTGATTTATAGTAAAAATTTGGATGAGCATGTTGAACATTTAAAACTTGTTTTAGGTGTTTTAAGAACAGAAAAGTTATTTACTAATCTCAAAAGGTGTACCTTTTGCACCGATAAGCTTGTATTTCTGGGTTTTGTTGTTAGTGCTAAAGGAATTGGGGTTGATGAAGAAAAGGTCAAGGCAATTAAGGAGTGGCCGAAACATGCAAATGTGGGACAAGTGAGAAGTTTTCATGGGTTGGCTAGTTTTTATAGGAGGTTTGTGAAAGATTTTAGTAGTGTAGCTGCACCTTTAACTAAAGTTATCAAAAAGAATGTGGGTTTGAAGTGGGGTAATGAACAAGAAAAGTCATTTAACTTGATTAAGGAAAAATTAACTAATGCACATTTGTTTGCTTTGTCTGACTTTGCTACAACTTTTGAGATTGAGTGTGATGCTTCAGGAATAGGTATTGGAGCTGTTCTAATGCAAGAAGATTGTCCCAGTGCATATTTTAGTGAGAAGATAAGTGGAACAGCCTTGAATTATCCTACCCATGACAAAGAGATGTACGCTTTGATTAGGGCATTGTAAACTTGGCAACACTACCTTTGGTCGAAAGAATTTGTGATTCACACGGATCATGAGTCCTTGAAGAATATAAAGGGGGAACACAAGCTAAATAAGCGACATGCCAAGTGGGTGGAGTTCATTGAAACATTTCCATATGTGATCAAGTACAAAAAGGGTAAGGAAAATGTGGTCGCTGATGCTCTGTCTAGAAGGTATGTTTTACTTTCTACTTTGGATGCTAGATTGTTTGGTTTTGAATACATTAAAGAATTGTATATAGAAGATTCTGATTTTGGCAATGTGTTCACTGCATGTGAAAAGGTTGCAATTGGCAAATTTTATAGGCACGATGGATTTTTGTTTAGAGAAACTAAATTATGTGTGCCTAAGAGTTCTTTGTGTGAATTGCTTGTTAGAGAAGCTCATGGGGGAGGTTTGATGGGGTATTTTGGTGTAAGACGCTAGATACTTTGCATGAACAATTTTTCATTTTTTTGGCCTCATATGAAACGTGATGTAGAAAGAATCTGTGAGAAATACATTACATGTAAACAAGCCAAGTCTAGGATTAAGCCTCATGGATTGTATACTCCTTTGCCTATACCTAGTGGACCTTGGATTGATATTTCTACGGATTTTGCGTTGGGTTTGCCTAGGTCAAAAAGGAGTAGGGACTCTATTTATGTGGTTGTTGATAGGTTTTCTAAAATGGCACATTTCATTCCTTGTCATAAATCGATGATGCATCACGTATTGCTGATTTGTTTTTCAAAGAAATTGTGAGATTGCATGGCATGCCTAAGACCATTGTTTCGGATAAAGATGCTAAGTTCTTAAGCTACTTTTGGAAGACTTTATGGGTAAGTTAGACACTAAACTTTTATTTTATACTACTTGCCATCCACAAACTAATGATCAAACTGAAGTAGTTAATAGAATTTTATCTACCTTGTTGCGTGCTACAATACAAAAGAACTTGAAAACATGGGGAAGATTGTTTTCCGCATGTAGAGTTTGCTTATAATAGAAGCGTGCATTCTGCAACTCATTTTTCACCTTTTGAAATTGTGTATGGTTTTAACCCATTGACTCCTTTGGATTTAATTCCTTTACCTGTGAATGAGCATGTTAACTTGGATAGAAAGAAAAAAGGCATATTTTGTTATGCAAATCCATGAAAAGACTCGACAAAACATAGAGGGACGAATTGAGCAATACGCCAACCAAGCAAATAAAGGGCGTAAGAAAGTTATGTTTGAGCCCGGTGATTGGGTATGGTTGCATATGAGGAAGGAACGGTTTCCAGCCCAGAGGTGTTCTAAACTACTTCCAAGGGGAGACGACCCATTTTAAGTGATTGAAAAGATCAATGACAACGTATACAAGTTGGATCTTCCAGGTGAGTATAATGTTAGTACAAGCTTTAATGTTTCTGATTTGTCTCCTTTTGATGTAGGTGACAATTTGAGGAAAAATCCTTTTCAATAGGGAGAGAATGATGAGAACAAGACAGCTGCATCAAATGATCCATTGCATGTTCCGGTTGGGCCAATAACAAGGGCAAGAGCTAAGAGATTCAAAAAAGCACTAAATGGCCTAATTCAAGACACTTTAGCTGATTTTGAATTGTTAAAGTTAAAGATAAGCCCACATGAAGACCAAGGCTTAATTAATGTCATCAAGGCAATTGATTGGGCCGAATAAGAGGAGACTTGGGCATGTGACACAAGTTTGGGCGTGTGGTGAGCATCAAAGGGTTGGAGGATATTCAATTTCAACTGATTTATTTCCTTTTAATTCCCAAAGAATAATAGTTGATTTCTTTCCCAAATTAAGGGGTTGATTTGTTTCCAGATTTAGCTTTCCAATTAGGGAACAAGTCAATAGTTGCTTGTTTTAGTTTTTTTTTTCTTCGTTTGTAAGACAATTATTGCCCGATTTAGTTTTCTGATTATAAGGGCTTAATGGTCGAATTTTCTTGTTTCCTTTTAGGTTGGCTTGTAGTCTTTATATTCGTTTAGGGTTTTAGTTTATAAAGGAACGAATTGTGGATGTAATTTGGCAGATTTGATTGAATAAAAAAAATAGCGAGAGTTCATCTCTTTTGGTTATGAAATCTAGACTTATCACTCACATCTCCTTCTTGTTCTTGAGTGTGGCGTATTCAACTTCTTGATACCGTTGGTTCTTACCTTCTTATAGGTAACGAGCCACAGTCTGATAACGTTATTTGTTTATAAACTTGATTAGAAAATGATATTTCGTTACCATATATTGGTTCCGGATCTCACTGTGCTTGGTGAGGTTCATAACAATAAACATAAAATATAACGTCATATGTTGCTCACAATTTTATAAGAACCTTACATATAGTTGAAATAACATATATTTTCAAGTGTTAATAGTTAACGACCTATTTATCTGAGTCACCTGTAAATATGGTTTGTGGTTTGATAACGAAGAATGTTCATAATAGTATTTTAAGTTTGAGTCACCTGTAAGTTGTATATATAAAAAATAATAATAATAAATTATTTCATTTGTACATATTTATAGATAGTAATTTTATTTTGTGTAAATTTTATATCTAAATCTGGAGTCTAAATTATATGATATCACTATAATCCATTTAATACAATTTAAATGAATGGTTTACAGTGATATCACATCGTTTAGGGACCAGATTTGGATAAAATAACATTATTCATTTATCAAATAGCACATTACGAATTTAGGATTCTAAATATTTCAAAAAAAAAAACCATTATATATGATTCAAATTGAAATGCTTAGCATTGGTGTATATCAAATATATTACTAGTGTCAACATTGTATAAATGTTGTTTACAGCATTGCATCATTGAGTTTGTTCCTTGAACCGTTGCTATATGGCCATATGAAGTTCCAACAAAACAATATGGCTGTTTTCCAAATCTACCATACACATGCATGACATGATGCAACTTTCCAATGGTGTAACACTGAGAAAATTCTGACCGTTGTTGAATTGTTAACAAGAGAGTGAAACGTGGCAAATTGTGATTGGTTGTATCATTTTTTTTTAAATAAATGATACAACCAATAAGAGGCTGCCACGTGGCATCCTCTTTGGAAAAAAAAAAACGAAACGAAACGAAACCGAAACCGAAACCGAACCGGATCCGGTCGGTTTCAAAACCGAAACAAAACTGAAAATGCCTAACCGGCGGTTTCGAAACCAAAACCGAACCCAAACCGTGTATGACAGTTTCGGTTACGGTTTCCCCTCCCCACGGAACTGGAACCGGCGGTTTCAAATCAAAACCGAACCGTAGACATCTCTAGTCACACAATATAACTAGGATAATAATGGCTTACCAACTTCTACTCTTTTTTTTTCACAAAAATTGCAATATATTATGCATGCACAATAATTTTGCATTGGCCCCGTATATATGCTAAATGCGTAAATCCCTTATTGTTAATAATAACCAGTTGAGAGAATAGAGAGAAATAACACCAAATACGTTTGGTTTTGTGGGACTATCAACAAGTTATTAATTCTTTGTTTTTTAGTACCTGTGATTAATACCCTCACTTACCTTTTTACTTATCATTTTTCATTTTAATTGTCTCTCTCTTCTCTCTCTCTCTCCTCTTTTTTTATCAAATAATTAATGAAGGTCGGAAAGACCTCAAATAAAGGTCGAAAAAACCTCCATTATAGGTCGAAATGACCTCGACCTCCATTGGTGGTCGATGAAGAAGAAAAAAACCAAATATGGAAATAAGTCTTGGTAATAATTATCGGGTAGGTCACCTGAGACTTATTGCTAGTTACCCGAGACTTTTTTTTTCAGATAACCGAGACTTATTCCCAATTACCTGAGACTTATTGCTACTTGAGACTAGACATGCCCAAGGTTTCGGTCCGGTTCGGTTTCGGTTCCGGTTCCAGACGGATCTAGAATCGAAACTGGAAACGAAACCGAAATCGAAATCGTAAACCGACGGTTACGATTTCACCGGTTTCAGCGGTTCGGTTCTTTATATATATATATATATATATATATATATATATTTGCTTAATAAAATTTTAAAAATGTTTTTTTTTTGGAACAGACGGTTCCAGAACCGGAACCAAACCGCTTGTTCCAGGCCGATTTGTTTCAGAGGAGAACTAGAACCGAACCTTCAGTTCTACGGTTACGGTTACGGTTACGGTTAAGGTTCCTGAACCGGTTTCACGGTTCCGGTTCCGGTTACGGTTACGATCCATTTCATACGGTTACGGTTCGATTCCACGGTTCGAACCGAACAGTGGTCATGTCTACCTGAGACTTATAACCAGCTACTTGAGACTTATTTCTAGCTACCCGAGACTTATTTTCAGATAACTGAAACTTATTTCCAATTATCCGAGACTTATTGCTACCCGAGACTTATTGTCAGCTACCCGAGACTTATTTCCAAAATATTTTTAACGGAGGTCATTTCGACAACCACCAATGGAGGTCGTGGGTCGTCGAAACGACCTCTAATGGAGTCGACCATTTCAACGACATTCATTGGAGGTTTGTTCGACCTCCATTGATCCATCAATGGAGGTCTTTGAAAAAAACAAAGGAGAGAGGAAGAAAGAGAGAGAGGGAAAAAATTTAAAAAGTAAATAGAGAGGGAAAGAAACAAAAGGGTAATTTTGACAGAACATATTAATCGATGCTATTTCCATAAGACTTATTAACACGGTAACTTTTCCACAAATGGCATTAGAAATTTTGCTATATAAAAAAAGAACCCTAAAAAGTTTGGAACTTGAGAGAAATTGTACATCTAAAATTCAGATGCATGCCAAGGTTTAGGGGTGGGCATAAAAACCGAAACCGAATTGAACCGAACCGAACCGAACCGAACCGAAAAAGGGTGTTTGGTTCGGTTCGGTTCGGTTCGTAGCTTCTATTTGATTCAAACCGATTTGAAATTTGAAAACCGAATATTTAGTTCGGTTTGGTTTGGTTTGGTTTCGGCAAACCGAACCGAATAAACCAATTTGTCTTAATTAATTATTTTATAAGATTCAATTTTATTATGGATTGTTTGTTGATGATGTTTTATTTTTGGACTACATTGTATACTACTTTTTTTTTACTTCTATTTATAGAAGTTATGACGATTTATTTTGATTAAGTAAGTAGACTGAATATGATTGAAATTTTATATTTGGATTGAAAATTGGGTTGTATTTTGTTTAAATTACTTTTTATATATTTTGTTTTCTTAAGAAAATTTAAACCTAAATGCTAAAAATACAACTTAAAGGCCCAAAAATTAAAAAACCTTTAAGACCCAGTATGCCCAAAACTGAATGAACCAAACAGAACTGAACTGAGATAAAGATATTCGGTTCAATTCGGTTTTCAGGTTCAAATTGGTTCAAACTGGTTCAAACTGATTCACATTTTTAAAAACAAAAAATATATCAGTTCAAAACGGTTATGGTCAAAATCGAACCAAACCAAACCGAACCGAATCATACTCACCCCTACCAAGGTTATATCTTGATTGAAAAACAATGGAAACCTTTACAAAGTTTAAAATTTTAATATTTTGAGGGTGTGTTTGTTGCACCGGACTGGACAGGATTGGACAATTTCCAATCCCGTTCCCACATTTGGTGAGCACACTGGATAGTTTGTCCAATCCTGTTGGGTCCACTCATATCCGGTTGTTGCAGGACAATTTAGGTGGTGTTTGGTTACCATGGTAATGAGAATGGAAATGAATGGAAAACTGATTTCTTTGTTTGGTTGAGACATTAGAATCAATATCAGAATCAGTAATATTTTGTTTAGTTAACAGCTAAATGGAATGAAATCAACTGTATTTTGACCAAAATACCCCTAATTACAAAACATTTATAATAACATTATATATTATAAATAATAATAATAATAAATATAATATTTATAATATTATATATTATAATATATATATCTATATTATATATTATATGTTAGTAATATTAATACTATTATATATTATATAATATATATCAAATAAATATATTACATAATAATATATATAATATAAATATCTATTTTAATATATATTATATTATATACATATTATATATTATATATTATATATTATATATTAGAAATATTGATATTATTAATATTAATATTGTTATATATATAAATAACATATATTACTATATAATGTATATATATATTATAATATATATAATTAGAAAATATAATGTTTATTTTGGATAATAATAATAAAATATAAAAGTATAAATTACATAATAATAATATATATTATAAATATTATTATATATTTTTTAATATATATATATATTATTAATATTAATATATAATAATATAAATAATTATAAAATATAAGTTTGAATGTTTTAATGCCCCTAATTAGTTATTTTATCTTTTATTTTATTATTCATTAGCCAGTTAAACATGTTTATATAATAATGGATTTTAAAAAATAATAATGCAAATGTTAGATCAGATTGAGTAATGGAGATTACTCATTATTGGTCTGATGAAGGAAATCCTCCATTGTATTTGCTCGATTAGATCATATGGGTTTTAAATTCGAGTGACTTATGTTATTTGCATGTTGTAGGCATATTTGTAGAGAGAGGCTCGAGAAACTAGTTAGGTACAATATTAAAAAGAAAGCCAGCTTTTAGATGTCAAAACCCGTGAAAGAAAATTCCGAGATTTTGAATTTCTTTTTTTCTCTAGTTTAGTTGTTCCAGGAGAAGAGAAAATTTGCACATTGTTTAGCTATAAAAATTATTGTAGTTAGATATAGGTTTGACGATAAAAGCATTCAGACTAACACAATAGTATAAATGAAAGAAACACAATATAATAAATAATAGACCGATGATATTGGTGTATATAAAATTAATTAGTATATCTATATTTTTAAATAAAATAATTATAAAAATATTTCATTAATTTTTTAAATAATAACAAATTAATTTAATTAAAAATAAATCAAATATTATTTATATTTATTAATTGCATCCATATCTTTAATTATATTTTTTAATTAAAAAATATTATAATAAACCCTGATTTTTATAATAAACTTTAATTTTATTTTAAATATCAAATTAGATTTTTATGATAAACCCAAGCTTATGTAATACTATAATAAACTAATAATTACACATTATTTGAATAAAAAAGAGAGTGTAAATATATAAAATAACCTGTCAACCTCCATCCATAATAAGACAGTATAATAATTATAAATTAATCTTTTAAAAAATATATGCCAAAGTATAAATATTAAAAATTAATGGATGAATATTGTGTACATAATAAGGAAAAATAACTTTTTTTTTCTTTCAAGGCAAGGGAAAATATTTTAGGGTGCGTTTTGTACGTGGGACAAGATAGAACAACGTGAGACAGTTTGTTCTTGTCTCACGTTTGACACGTCCTTAGCATTGGACAGAACGGGTCAAGGTGGGATAAAAATCATAAAAACTTGTCCCACCCAAGATCCTAGGATAACTTGTCCAATAATATGGGACAAGTGTTAAAAAGACCTATTTACCCCTTAAATTTTTAAACAATTACAATCATATCCAATAAATTATATATTATATATATATAATTATATATTATATATATATAATATTATTATATTTTTAATATTATATATTATTATATAATATAATAATATGTTGTTATATATATAAGAGGGGTACTCTAGTCATTTGAATCTCTTGTTCTGTCTTGTCTCAGCCATACAAAATGCATAACAGTATAATTTATAGTTCTGTTCAGACCTTCCAAACACAACATAGAACAATATGTCCAGTCCAGTCCAATCTAGTCAAGTCTTACATTGTCATGTCCCGTCCTATCCTATTTCCGTACAAAACACACCTTAATGTCTTGAAATTATAATTATGCTGCTTATTTAAAAATAATAATTAATATTGTAAAACAAAGATTTTAAATGAAGACAAAATGAAAGTAGCCTCTAAATATTATTGTAATTGAATTTGTGATTTTTTTTTATTATTTTTTTAAAGAATGGAATGAGCAATGAGTTTACGAGTGTGATATAAAGTTTGCATTGATAGCACCTGTGTCCTCTGCGAATCTAAAGCATTTGAAGCCATACTTTTGATTTTTGAACTGGATGACAGCTTTCAAGTTTACAGCTAGCATGGCTGTTGGTGCTCGCCAGACGCCAGTTATATGATAGATGGGCCCTAAGCTATTGCAGTCACCGTCAATAACGTGCCCAAGGGCCAAGATTGAATAACATAGCAGATCAGAATTCATGTCCACAAAGATGTCTGTCATTGTCAGGAGAAAATCTCGATGCATTCCGTGTAATCTATCTATCTACCTATCATATGATACGAAAAATTCATTCGATTGGTTTTCTATACAACGTGGTATGCATATTGAAAAAATACATTACAATAAGATTTTTTTCTTTATCTGGGCATGGCTTTGAAATTTCCATGCAACGCAATCTGTCTTTCATAGTATATTTTGTTTATTAATACCACATTCGATTATGAGCAGAGTATATATAGAGTATTTTAGACATAAATTACTAAAATCAAGCTATAGTCAAATGTAATCCCCCGATTACTGTCCTATAATCTATCCCCCAATTAGGGTCTCACAATATTCTATAATCAAATGTAATCCTTTAAAATAGGAAAGAAAGAAATAATATCGATATGTATAGCTGATGATAACATAATTCAAATTCAAATTCAAATTCAAATTCCCATACAGCAGTGCACACCATACTTATTTAGAGCTTCTTCAACCCATTATCAAACACCACACCAATCTCAAAAACCCACCAGAAATCACCTCCAACCTGTGCCATTCTCTGTGCAAAACTTCCGTTGGTGAACAGTGTCACGCAATAGAGTGCGCGACACTGTCGTTTTGCATAGAAACTGTTCTGTTTTTCTTTTCTTTTTTCAAACCCAAAACTTTTAAATAATCACATTTTAACCCCATTTAATAAAATGTATTTTGATTATATCCTTCATTTCAAGGTTTTATTTAATCACAGTTTTACTATAATCAATTTAATTTATTTCAATTTGGTCCTTTTTAATATTTAATGATTTTTTTTGTGAATTAATTATTATTGTTATGTTTATTTATAATAAAACAAAATGAAGTGTATAATTACAAATTTAAAATGCAATTTTTTAAATAAGTAACTTCATTCAATACAACGGAAATTAAAGCAAAATACATTAAGTACGGAATACAAACTTCATAGTGATAAAATAAATTACCACAATTTGGAATACAATAAAATGAAGAAAAAATAAAATATAAATTACTAGAACCCATTAGTAGTCTAGAAGACCATTTTCGGGTCCTTGAAGATTTTCGAAAAAATCACCAAAAGACCCATATGCATTTTGAGATCCCTTGTCTTGTTGCTGAGCTCGTTTTGCTGTAATTTTTAATTGTTGTTGATTCATAAATTCCCGTTTATTTGGATCAGTTATGGTATTCAAATCTATCATCATAATTTTGGTTTCACGACACTCCACTTTTCTCTCCAAAATATCGTTAAGTCTTTCCCTCTGTATAATGTTTATATTAGAAACTTCCCAAAATTTCTCTTGTATTTCTTTCAAAGTATTGAAGTCTGTTGGATTCTGTTCATCAACCCTCATTTTTATTTTGCTTTCTTCACCCCAATGGGCTGTCGAGATGAACTACCCCTACCGTCATCATTACTTATATTTAAAGAAAATGGAGATAGTCCAGGATATACCGTGGTGGGAGACTCTGGAGTTGGAGAGTCTTCTTGTGATGAAATGAAATGAAATGACCAGTTTCTGTTTGAAAGGGTGATGTTACTGTCTCGTTGTATATAAATTTTTCTATGTCTTTTAGGATGGACCACACATGGTCAAACCTGAATCCATGTTTATATTTGTTATCCTGGGATAATAAATTTTTTGCATGGTTCATCTGCAAAATGATACAAAAATATTGTTAAAATCAAATATGAAATTTGTTTTTTCTACAAATTGAATTTTAACAAATACTCACATTATCAGCTTTCGATGCACCACTAGGTTTCAGCCTTTCAATCTGTTGTATGCATCCTCGCATTTTCCCCATGGAAGTAAGGATAGTCTGCATGCGACACTGTAAACTTCTTTTGTTACGAAGTTCAGTGATAAAAGATGGTCTGCTATTGTTGTAATAATTCTCCACTCGGGTCCAGAACATATCTTTTGACCGGCAAATACCTATGATCGGGTTTTTTTCGAAACATCAAGATATATGTGACAAAGGTGTGTGTCTTCTGCATTTGTGTATGAAGAACTTCTTTTCGTAGACATTTTATGGAAACAGTGATTTGAAGGGAAACGTGACTTGGATAGAAAAGTGCTTTGAAGGTATAAGAGATTTGAAGTGAAACGTGACTTGGAGAGAAAAGTAGTTTGAATGTATAAAAGATTTGGTGGGATAAGTTTAATTTAGTGTGGGTTGATATTTATAGAAACTTGGAGGTACTCTTTTCAGATTTCATTCTACGGTTCAGATGGTGAGGAAATCCATCCATTGGCTGACATTTGAAATAAGATTTCTTATCCTCATCTCTTGGGAAATGTGAAAATCAGATTCCTTGAATAAAATTATTGCTAGATATTTTTTTGTCCGTTTATACTTTTTCCATGTGGGCTTGCAATTATTGTCGGTCACATGGACAAAGAATATATATATTTTTAGAGATTGAATCCTACGGTTCAGATGGTAATGCAATCCATCCAATGGTTAACATTTAACTACTCAGATATCTTATATTCATATTTTAGGAAATGCGAATATCAGATTCCTTGAATGAAATTATTGCTAGATATTTTTTTTTCCGTTTATAATTTTTCCATGTGGGCTTGCAATTCTTGTCGGTCACATGGACAAAGAGAAGACATTTTTTTAGAGATTGAATCCTACGGTTCAAATGGTGATGCAATCCATCCAATGGTTAACATTTAACTACTCAGATATCTTATCTTCATATTTTGGGAAATGCGAAGATCAGATTCCTTGAATGAAATTATTGCTAGATATTTTTTTGTCTGTTTATACTTTTTCCATGTGGGCTTGCAATTATTGTCGGTCATATTGACAAAGAGAAGATATTTTTTTAGAGATTGAATCTTACGGTTCAGATGGTGATGCAATCCATCCAATGGTTAACATTTAACTACTCAGATATCTTATCTTCATATTTTGGGAAATGCGAAGAACAGATTCCTTGAGTGAAATTATTGCTAGATATTTTTTTGTCTGTTTATATTTTTTCCATGTGGGTTTGCAATTACTGTTGGCCATATGGACAAAGATAAATAGCCTACACCAACGTCTGCTAAAACTCATTCAATTAAACTCCAAGAAAAACATGAATTTCAATTTTGGAGGTCCATCTAATTTGTCATCTTCATCTTCCGGCGAAGAGGAAGAGGAAATTTTGGCAGCTCTTGGTGCGATGGATGCAGAAGAAGAACAAATACTTGCCCAATATGGACAACTCCAACATGCCATGACTCAGTATCTCAATCAACAAAATAACCCAGTGACAAGTGGAAGCTCAATTCCTGGTCATATAGTGATCAATCGAGACCGGGAAAGTGCTGATCGTCGTTTGTTCTACGACTATTTTATTGAGAACCCCCGGTACAACGATCAAATGTTCCATCGACGCTTTCGAATGGGTAGGAGTTTATTTCTTCGTATTGTTGAAAAAGTAGAAGCTCGTGACAACTACTTTGTGTAACGAAGAGATAGTGTGGGTAGACTGGGTTTATCCGCGCTTCAGAAAATAATAGCAGTATTTCGGATGTTAGCATATGGTTGTCCAGCGGATGCTACTGACGAGTATATTAAAATAGGAGAGTCTATAACAATTGAGAGTTTGAAGAGATTTTGTCATGTTGTTGTGGAGGAATTTGTAGGTGAGTATCTTAGATCACATAACGCTACTGACGTTGCAAGACTACTTCGTATTGGTAAAGATCGTGATTTTTCAGGAATGCTGGGTAGTTTAGATTGTATGCACTGGAAGTGAAAAAATTGTCCAATGGCTTGGGCAGGGCAATATGCAGGTTGTAGTGGATCTCCAACTATTATTTTAGAGGCTGTAGCTAATTATGATATATGGATATGGCATGCATATTTTGGTTTGCCTGGTACGAACAATGATATTAATGTGTTAGAGGCATCCCATCTTTTTTCCAACCTTGCTCAAGATATTGCTCCTCCAGCTCATTATGTCATTCAAGGAAAAGAATATAATATGGGTTATTATTTAACTGATGGTATGTACTCAAAATGGTCTACGCTTGTACAAACTATTCACGATTCACGTGGTCCTAAAAAAAAATTATTTGCAATGAAACAAGAAACCTGTAGAAAAGACGTAGAACGTGCATTTGGAGTTCTCCAATCACAATTTGCAATTGTGGTAGGACCGACGCGTTTTTGGCATAAACATATTTTACATGATATAATGACTACGTGTATTATTATGCACAACATGATAATCGCGGATGAGCGTGATGTAACTGCATCAATTGAGGATCATATGGAAGCACCAACTCCAGAAGTTGAGATGGTGTTAGATGAAAATACCCGATTTCAACAATTCCTAGCTCGACATAGAGGAATCAGGGATAAAGACGCTCACATTGCAGTCTGAAATGCGTTAATAGATCATTTGTGGGATGAATATACTAATTCAGATAATTAGATGATGATCAATATGTACTTTTATTTTTATGTTTTTTCTTTTATATTTCCTGAAATGTAATGTTCAAGTTATTTTAATAATAAATGCATAATTTAACCTAATGAAATTTAATTTCTTTTCATGTATTAATTTCACATTTTCTTATCGTATTGTAATATTATGTTAATTATATGGTGAAATGTTAATTGTGTAGATATATTCAAAAAAGGAAAGAAAGATAATATTATGGGGAATATTCTCTTTAATGTAAAGTTTGGTGCAGTGGGTTGAATATGGAATAGTAAAATAGTGCAACAGTTGCACTATTTTAGTGCAAACTCTGCACCAAAGACACTATTCGGGTTGGAGATGCCCTTATATATGACATTAATTAACATGTTTCAAAGTCTTAAGAGTCGTTTGTTTTTTCCACTTAAAACCTAATATGTCTGAATCATAATTATTAAGTTTTTTTTAAGTGGTCAAACAACTTAAAAATCCTAAAAAACAACTTAAAATAAAAAGTAAGAAATCCTGACTTTTAACTTAATTGCAAATTATTGGATTGCATTAAATGCAATCTAAAATCTTTTCTTCCGATACTATCTCTCCATATATAACATATTTCCAATTTCATCAAATATTTTAATATATTGTTTATTTTAAATAACTTTAAAAATAAAAAAGAACCTTAATCACTGTTTATATTGGTATTTAATATCGATACTTTATTATGATATTATGGTGATATATATATATTAGAGTGTTTTGTGTAAGTTTTTATGATGTCCTTTTTATTTTTTGAAAAAAAAAACCTTTTCTTTTCTTAAAAAAATGAAGTTTGTTTGTAATAATAATAAAAAAAGATCATGATCATATGTGTTCATATATAATTATTATCTTTGGATTGTTTTTATTCCATATTATATGTATAATTGTTTAATATAGGTATAAATGTAAAATTACTTATATTCAGACAATTTTACTTTTAAAAAACAAACGTGTTGATAATACATTTAGATGTGAGAAAAAAAAACATGCCATTCAAGTTCAGATGTCAATCCCTATTCGGTTATGAGAAAAATTCAGGACTGTTCAGTATTCAGAAAAAAAAATTAACGATCCCTTTACTTTCTTTATTTTATTTTATTTTATTTTATTTTATTTTATAACATTTGATATCTCGTATTTACAAAAGCCTAGATAAGATCCGGAGAAGCCTAGATAAAATCCGGAGGAATGTATCATGCATCTCCTTTAATCTTACCGGATATATGATGACTAATGATTTTAACCTGGAATGTTGTCTTACTGAAAGATCATTTAATGTATATATATTTTTCATTCGATTATATCATATTATTGAAAAATAAAATAAAAATAATAATGTCTCTCCATCTCTTTATATGCTTGAACTTGAATTTGAGTTATTGTTCTATACAACCAAATAAATTTTTTAATATTATGTATAAAAAAACCTTCGTGACAACTACAGAGAAAAAATTACAAAAAGTAACTTTAAACTACTTTAAATAAATAATTGTTTTGATATATCAATATAAAATCATCTCCAATATATATATCAATATCAATGTTAATTTTGATACGAAAAATAGTAAAATATTATATTTAGTATATCATTTTAGTATTATGCTCTAACGTATAATTCCATTTGAAATGCTATTTTTATTTTTTTATTATTTAAAATTATAGAAATCAACAAATATAATTAATACATTCAATATAATTATCCAATAATATTTTTTGTAATTAAAAAAATAATATTTATTGCTGTACCAAATTTGACATTTACTATCCTTTGTGTCAAATTTAACACATTTTTGTGCTAAATTTAACAAAAAAAAATAAATAACATATACTAAATTTAGTACAACATTTAACATTATATTGGAGTATGTTTTTTTCAATTTATACTAAATTATAGTATTAACACATTGAAATAACAATGTTTTGGAGATGTTCTTATTAATTTCAACTTCTTTCACAATAAGAGTTGTAAGTTGGAAAAATTAGGGTTTAAAATGTTTTTTTTTTAAAACAAAATTTAGGGTTTAAACTTTAAAATAAATAAAAAACGTTTTTCAAGTAAGCAAATTGTCGTATATGTGTTGTTTTATTAGAATTCACTTTGTAAGAAATTTAAATAATTTTGGTAAATGATATAAATATAATATTAAACAAAATTCAAATGAAAAGTAAATATAATTTTGGCATCCCTTATTATTAGGTCATAACTCATAAGGGATGCCAATGATACCCAATACCACCGCTCACAATTTTAATTTGCACGCTCGTTAAAATTCCAAAACTAACATTACTTCAAAAAAAAAACAAATAGTTATTCCTCATTTATTTACACCCTCAAAATTCTTTCTATGAATTTCTTCTTTCATTTCATCCAAAAATTTACAAGATGGTTATGGTTAATTTGCATATCAGATAAACTTCTTTGCCCTTCTTGTAACCACAACGTCCTCACTAGTCACTATAATCATTCAATCACAATAGAAAAGAGCCACGTAGTGGGGAAGGCTACCGATAAACGTGATAACTCCAAATTTAAATGCCCATGTACTCAAACCAGGAGTGGGCACCAATTCGTCAATCCGATCTAACCCGATTAGATTGAGTTGAGTTGTTTTTAAAATTAGATTGGATTGAGTTAATAAAATATAACTCAAACTAATTTGACAATCCGATATTAATAATAAAAAATAAATTAAATAATTTTATTTTTTATTAGAGCTAATATGAAATCTCACTTTTTTAAATATTTAAAATTTTTACTCCTCTACCATTTATAATATTATAAATAATAAATATAAATACAAAATTTTAAATATTTGATACCATAAATATATAATGCATTTATTAATAACATGTAATTATATTGTATTTATCTTTTGTATTTTTTTGGTACATCCTTAATTATACTTTAAAATGTTTTTTTTAAGGATTTGATTAAGAATTTGGTAGAAAAAAGTCTAATAATTATATATAAACTCATACTATTATGTTGGTCAAAATAAATAATAGATTATCCAACTACGAGATATTCGACGAAGTAATTATAATTGTAAAATTGATAAGAGGCTTAGATATAGACTTTTCAACTTGGATAAATTGTTATATTTTTATTTTTTAATCATGCAACATATATTAAACAATTTGTATTATACTTTGTGATTTGATTTCGATGCTTTTAAGAAATCTAAACTTTATGTGATATGATATTATGGTGAAAAATTATTTTAAATTTGAATTTTGATATAACAAAATTTGAATTTAAATATATTTTTTATTGAGCTTAAAAAACCCAACCCAACCCAACCCAACCCAACCCAATCCAACCTGATAAATATTGGGTTGGGTTGGGTTGGATTAAAATTTACGTTGGATTGGATTGTGTTGAAATTTTTTCAACCCAACCCAACCCAACCCAACCCAACCCGAAAACGCCCACCTCTAACTCAAATCAAAACACCACCCCGCCAATATTTCTAAAGTAAAAACATCACCACGACTACCTCAGAAATAAGGAAATTTCAATCCAATCCTTATATTTCTGACACATAAGGTTCTTAAAATATAAAAAATAACTCAGTTTGATTCATCGGACTAAATAGCTCAATTCGGTTCATCAGACCGAGAATTACAATTTTGCCTTCAAATTATGAATTACATTGAAAATAATAATAATAAATAAATAAATTGAAACCCAAACCCATAAGGCCATAACTCACCACCCAAACATCATTACTCTACACCAAGAAGGAAGAATGGAGAATGGAGAATGGAGAATGAAGAAAGATTGAAAGGACATTTTGTCCGCCATTAAAAAGAGGTTTCGAGAGAGAGAGAAAAATAAATGGAGATTTGTGCACCAACTTAAACGGATATTGGGGAGAGGCAGAGAGAAAGGGAAATGGGAAGATGGTCGGATGAGTGAGTGATGACATTGAGGCTTAGTTTGGTATTGTTGTGCTGTGTGGGGAATTGTTTTTGGTTCTATTGTGAAGAGAATTGCTATTGGATTTGTTATGAAAAGAATCAACTGAGTATTTGGTAAACTGTAAGTAAAAAATGATGTGACTATACAAAATTACTACAAAGGACATTGTTGACGACAATTTTTGAATCGTTGAAAAGTCAACTGCCAAACATTAACACGTAGGCAGATCAAATCTTTAACCAGTCTAAGGTTGAATAACCAAAGCCTGTTTCTCCACGTGAATGTGATACGATTTGCTCGTATTTGAGAATAATAATTTAAGAAAAGTAGGAAATAAAGAATAAATCAAAGCATAACATATGTTTTATGTGGTAAAACCCTATTGTAGGGAAACATCCACGGTGTCTGTGACGGCGATAAGAAATCCACTATAAATAGAATGGTAACACATTCAATCTCTGATTTTCTCTTATTGTTGTTATGTTTTTTCACACATAGATGGATAGATCAATAGATCGATCCTTTGATATCTAAATCGTTTGTTTTTAATACAATGAGATTATGAGTCTATTTATATGTGCATAAAACCCTAATCCTTATTGTGCAAGTAAGGAAATGTGGTGCTATTTATTTAGAACTTGTTACTTGTTGAATTCGTATTTAACTCTTTTCCTGTTTCGGAGATCATGCACAATGAATTAGAACTTTCGTAGGATTCTAGTTGAGTAGTCCGTTTATGACTTATTTCCAGATTGGTGAGCAATCTTTTACAAGAGCAGAGCTATTGTTTGTTATGGACTCATTGATATGTATGAGGAAATATTATTATTTACTTATTGGAATGTGGTCATAGATTCGTTATTTGATTGGGATTCTACTTTGTATTTGAGTCATAGTCGAACTTGTGTTACTATCTTAATTGAACGTCTGTTGGCCAATCGTTCCCCAACCTGACCAGGTGCTCTTTCCTTGATCAGTTTTAATACTAGATCTAGTTTAGACCTATCTTGGCCGACTGGTTCAGTCTGACCACCCTGTCCAATAATATCAACTATAACTTGGTCAAATATTGATCGGTTGACTTCACCTGACCAGACTTATTTTTCCTGATCGTTTCATTATGCCCGATCATGTTTATTTTATTAAGACCTTGCTCTTTCCGATCGATACATTCGACCGCTCGTCAATCACCCTCGACTGTTTTTCTTCTCTGATGACTTGGTCTGCCATATATTTCGGATTATTCATTATCTTTGCTGACATGTCATGCTGCCAAAAATTCCCAACAACAATACCACTTAAATCCGTGAGATGAATTCTTAGGGACTTGACGAAGGAGATTTGAATAGTTTTCCTTTAATTTTTTTAACGCTATGACGATATTATTTTTATTCTCTTGTAGACTGATAACCTTCAAGACAAGTTATGTTGCTGAGATACTTTTTTCGGACATATATATGCAAGTGTCTTCAGGAAACAGATCAGATCGCTGAGATACATTTGGATACTTTGTTGTGAAATGAAACTGCACTTGGCCTAGTTGGGCTATGGCCAATCGCCAGATGATCCTAGTCATCTTTTTAAGTAATTAGGTTTTGATTTTTTTTTTGACACTCAGATCCTCTCGCTTATTTGGGCGAATCAGTGACCACCATTTGTAGCAATGTTTAGCTTTGCTCAGACACTTTTATCTTTCAGTGGTTTTTACTGGCGTTCGGATCCTTTCTAGGCTTTGCTTGGATCCATCTTTGATCGAATCTTACTAATGCTCAGATCCTTTCTCGTCGAGCTACCTTAGTCTGATCTTGTCTTTTTTGCACTACTTCAACCCGAAACGTCTTTTCTTCTCGTCGTATTTTACTCCATCACCTAACGCTTTTATCGCCGCGTAAAGAATTTCCTTCAAGGGCAAGTTCTGACGATCTTTCGACATTTTTGTACTCAAGACATATTGAAAAATTCAAGGCTGAAGACCATAATGTTGAAACCCCGTTCACCAGTTACGCAGCGAAACTAGGTTTTAAATTTTTTTAATACAGATCATAATCTGTATCTTGGATCAGTGAACTTGGGATCATAATTATTTTTCGGAACTAATACATACAATATGTAAACATAGGAAATTAAAATCGATATAATCAGAAGAAGAAAATCTTACCAACATTTGGAGGCTCCTTCACTTTACGATATGCTCCTGTCTGGACCAATCTTACCAACATCTGGAGACTCTTTCTCTTTACGATGTACTTCTGTCTGAACCACTCGATCTTCCTCGCTATCTTCCGGGATTGGTAACTGCGTGTGGGTGCGTCACGGTCTTAGGAACTTGAACTGAGGATGTAGAGAAAAGACTTGAAGAAACTCTTTCTTCAATTTCAGTACACAACACTTGCACAATATCACACATGCATCTCACGCATACGAAGCTAAATCAATTAGTTGATGTGTGTATCGATGTTTCTTTTTATCAACACATGAATCCAAATTGCATCTCATACAATCTTCACCTCACCGAGCAAAAACAAGTTTTTTTTTTATGTGCATCACATGTTTGCATCATATGCAAACTCATATACATGTGTGTTATGTTTCTCTTGATACATGCACAATGAATTTGTATCTAATACAAATTATAGTGAATATTTTTTGTCTTTTCTTAAGACATATATATCATATATATATATATATATATATATATATATATATATATATATATATATATATTAATAAAACTAATCAATTTAAATCTTTTAAGATATCTCATATCTTTAAAGATATTAATCAATTTGTTTTGAATTCAAAATCTTTAAATTCAAAATTAAAAATATCTAATTTAATAAAAATAAAATAATCAAATTATTTTATCTTTACAAAATTAAATATCAATCAACACCCTCCAACTAATGATTATTTACACAATTAAATAATCTAATTATTTAATTTACATAGTAATATTCGTTAATTAAATAATCTCATTATTCAATTAATTCCCAAATAAATACGTATCGCATTCGTAACATAATTAATTGGACAATCCAATTAATTAACCATGACCTTTGTTACCTAAATCGATCGGGCTAGTAAGGGGACCTAATGGACCCACAATATTTTGAGCTCTAATAATCCTCGAAATCATTAATTAAACTCTTTAATTAACATTCCTTGATTATTAACTTTGGTGTTATTCTACTAAAAACCCGAAACTGTGCTCTCTCAACTGTAGACGCTTTTACACAGACCAATACAACTCGGTATCCATCAATATAGCTATTACATATGGTGTAATCCTCCACAGTAGTTTATAATTAGAGTTGGGTCATAATGTCTGTTATACCCCTATAATTATATATATCCTTTAAGTACCGTTGATTCTCGAATGGACAATAAATCCTATTTCCTCACAGAATTAGGAGAGCGCTCATATTGTCCAAGCCTCGAATCAACCCTTAAGGAAACTACCATCTACTTCTTACAAGAAGGAGTGGATTCCACTATTGTGTACAAACTTTTCCAGCCACAAGCCAAACCGTAATCCCAACATACGGAGCATATTGATCAAGAAATGCATCTAACCTCATCCATGGTATATCAAAGACCACGATTTAACCTGAAGGAGTCGATAAGACACTCAGGATTAAGATCACCCACATATAGCCATCATTAGTTGATATATATGAATCTCATCGGTAAACGGATCTTGGTGAGAGATTCATATAGATCATGACCCAGTCCTATATGATCACATCATACAAGATGCCTCCATTCCCATATCTCATATGAATGATTCATGATAGAATCACCGTATATTACAGAATG